>JANHGB010052889.1:0-53135 GCA_026283785.1 Coracopsis vasa
AAAATTACAGAGGACGGGCACACATTGGAGTGTGCGTAAGCACTTGATGTAGCGCTCACCCATCCTGAAATCTCTAACAGTTCCCCCCGAGGCTCACACGCTGAACTGAGCAAATTGCCTAGTGAACTCGCGTCGTATTTGGTTGTGGGACAGGAGTAACTCGACCGTCGTGTCGCTGTTCCTGCCGATGCTGTGGTACGCTCCTGTCCTGCCTGGTGCTTTTTCTGTTACTCCTCAATAAGAAGGAAGGGAAGTAGCTGTGCTTCTCCCGTGCTGAGCGTATGCTCATGGAAGGACTTGATGAAGATGGTGGCTGTCGCATGAAGTGCTTCAGGGTTATGAGGCAGATGAAGGAAGATGTCTGGTGTGCTGGAAATAAGCCTATCATCACAGCTTATCACCTGCAGGTAGGCATCACCGTGATACCAAGATACAGTCTTAGTATCTGTTGCAGTGGCTTCCATCCAGTAATGTCAAAATATCATAGCATAAATCACTGTAGTGTCTATGTAACTTCTAAGGTAACTGTCAAAACTGCAGTAACATTTCATTGCTTTACAGTGGCAAGATGTTCAGTAAATATAGGTTTCAAACTTCAACAGGAAACTGAAGTTTGTAGGAACATTGTGACTGCAGCAACATAAATAATATTAGAGTTGAGGCCCCTTCTCTGTTTTGACTTCACATAGGCATCGTAACTTTGTCTTTAAGTGCATGGTTACCTCCTGCTTCTTGACTATCCCAGCCATCCATGCCTGTCCATCTGCATGGAGGAAAACTGTGCGTTTGTCTTTGTGGATATGCAGCAAACAGAACTCTCTTAGGTGAGCATTATTTCACGAATGAGATGCAAGCTACAGTTCTGGTGCTGTTTCAGCTGGGGTGGGAAAGGAAGAAAGAGGTAAAGGGGTGGTAGCATCCTCCCTGCACATACTTCAGGGTTCAAGATGGCTTCAAACAACGTTTGTAAAGAGGAGACAGAAGGCGCTGCTATGGCTGTGTCTCCACATCTGTCAGCTGCAGACACTGATGGAGCACAGGCATCACCATTTATCAGACAGCAAAGCAATCCTGTTTTCCGGGTCTCCATCCTCCTGCAGCTGCCAGGGAGAGGCTGTTCTCCTACGTTAAAGCCTCAAGCCACCAGGATTCCACATTACTGATCTTTTGGTGTCCGAAACCAGATACACCACCAAGATTTCTCCTAAAGTAAAGTTTGCAGCCATCAAATGCTATTACAGTCATGGGACTAATGTAAGTCAAGACGGACTCAAAAAAGGAGTTGGCAAGGCTGGTTATAGCTTAGCAGAATGCAAAACTTTTTGGTGCCTGTAAGAACAACCTGGTAGAAAAGCTGTCACAGTAAAAGGAGGAAGTGGAAAACCATTTAAGCATTAGCAAGAATTTCTTTCTCTGGCTGAGGGAGAAAAGGTGCAGGAAGTGCTGTTGCATGGACTCTTGATCAAAATAGAAAAGCTCTTTAGAAGCTCTTCAGTTCTTTACTGTAACTGCACTTCAGGCTTTTACTGCAAAGGATTGGTTTTCCAGACAAAAGGAATGCTTCAACATTACTTATATTAATAAATAAATAAAACCAAGAGAGAAACAGCCAGTAGATAAACCAGCAGTTGAACAGAGGCTTAGAGTTAGCTTTCTTCATACTATCAGGTTTCCCCTGTCAGAGGTATCCACCAGTTATGACTAAACAAGGTTCCATACAAAACAATCCTTCTATGGCAGAGGAAATCCTTGCCCCAGAAACTGCAAAAGCCTTAGAGAATCAAGTAAGCACACTCATTATGCTCACCTCCATAGGAATGAAGTTCAGTGCTTGGAAGTTTGAAAAGACCTAGGTGCCTTTTAAAAGACGGCTCTATGCCTCCAGTAGACAAACAGCAGCTAGGGATGGTTCAGTAAGTGCTGGGGATAGATTTGGCATCTGACTGGAAAATCAGTACTATTTTCCTTGCCTCCAGAAACTTAATTGTAACTACTGTCCATGGATCATGCTGGAGTAGTTTTAGGGTGACAAAAGGCTCTGCAAGTCTCCAAGGAGTAGCTCTTGCAGAGTTCCAGCTGAGATGCCTCGTTATGTCTTTTGTTCCCTGGCAGCATTTAAAAAGAGCCTTCGTGGTTATTGCAGCTGTGAACACAAAATTGTTCACATTGGATAAGGTGTCAGAAGAAATCTTTCAGCAATACAACTATTGCAAGGCCTATTGGAGGAAAAAACCCAACCCAGGCAAGCCAGAAGGGTGTGGGTTATTTTGAACAAATTCTATCATCTCTGAAGAAACAGAGGAGTTGAAGGCTGTAGTTTGGCCACATCTTATAATGTCTGCGGGTCCCCTGGGGTCATTGAATCTGCAAAATTAAACTGGGATTCAGAGGACAGTGAGGAACTTAGCAGAATTATTGAACCCACTTTACAAACTGATTTGGGGTTGACAAATGCAGTCAGTATGACTGTTTTGTACAGTAAGTGTAAGTACCTTGAGAAAATTCTTCTCAGGCAGGAGAGTCTGAAAAATGCAACGTGGGCAGTGTAAAAATAGTACTCTAAGAGCAACCATCATATGCATTTTGTTATTTGAGCTATGGATTTCTCATGTAAAATTCCATATAATAAACTTGGAGGAATAGAACATAGCACGTTCTGCAAGTATCATAGGTCAGAAAAAACGAGGCTGCACTTGACCAGAAAGCATGCCCTGCACCTGCAGTAGTTGATTGGAGTCTCAGTCTGTTTGGGATGCAGATCTATGCACATCTTCAGCACAAATACGGCTGAAGCTGACAAATAATTATGTTAATCTGATTGTTTTTCTCTCCTTCCTTGTACTGCCTGGCTTCTACATTGGTATAATGGGCTATTTTCTACAGCCTAGCAGGCCTGGCATTTATACAGAGGTTACTGTTGGAGGATGGCACATAGGCTAAGATTATTTTAGGAAGACCATTTTCCTTGGGGAGAGGGGCTCCTCTGGGAGAGATCCTAACCAGGCACATCAGAACTGCTTTGCCTGATCCCTAGAGGAGGCTTTAAGTGTGATCCCTGTGTCGCAGAAATGTTAACAGGGGGAGATAGCAGTGTGAGTCTCTCTGATTTCCAAGGCTGTCAGCCATTTACTAGCACTAAAAGTGCCTTAGTAAGCTGTGTGAGCCCTCGACAGAACCTCTAACACCTCTTTTCTCCCATCTGTTTCTTGCAGACAGTGCTATTCTGGACGTGTGAAAAATACCCACGCACCAAGGATTGGCGCTGCTTCCCTGAAGCCTTTCTGAGGCTGGTACAGAAGCTGCACAAGTGTGTAAGCCAGCGCTTCCTCAAGCATTACTTTCTCAAGAACACCAATCTGCTCAAATATGCCAACACCAGTGACCTGGACCTGGTGGCCAGCAGGCTCACAGTCTTCTTGGAGAACCCTGTCTTTTGCTTGGACTAAGGCCGGAAAGGTCTCCTTGCTCCAGTCGTGAGCCGATCCCCTACCTCCTCTCCCAACCTGTGGCTGTTCTTTGTGTCATTCCAGTAGATGCTGCAGCTGGCTTTGTAACGCAATTGGCACATGCAGTGTGAAAGAGAAGTGTCAATTTGGCAGCAGTGGGCTGTGAAAACTGAAGGGAGGTATCACTTGATGCCCAGCTGATCTAATTCACTTTTGGTAGCAACAGCCTGCCTGGAAGCCACAGACAGTGAAGCCCAACTTCCTGTGTCAGTCAGAGCAGGCAACTGCCTTGCTCTGTGTCTCTAAGCCTTGTGGCACCTAAGCAGAAAGGTGATGCAAAGAACTCTAGCTCTGCTGCCTACCGGCTGTGTAACCTAGGTTATTGCTGTCTGCCCCTTTCTCACAAGGGCAGCGGGTTTAGTTCCCTACTTACCTCACAGGCCAGCTCTGCAGAAGAGCAGAGGAACATTTCTGAAGTGTACTGAAGCTGGAAGCTTTCTCCAAGGCACATCAATGCCTCCATCTCCAATTCAATGGGATCCTGCTCCAGTGAAGATAACTGGGCTGCTAGTGTTGAGTAGCTCAAGGGAGGAAAGAAGAGGAACAATGTTTTTTTGCCTCCTAGTTTTTCGCTCCTCCACTTCCATTTGTCTTCCAGTTGCTTCAAAGATGTTTTCTTCATGTTTGCCTTTGCCAGCTGTGTTAGTTCCATACAACCAGGAGGCTTTGCCAGAGCAGATTTCACTCCCACCCCTGGCTCCATCCATTAGGCTTTAAGATGAGAGGTCTTTCCTTAGTTGTTAGCACCCATGTTATTTGGGGTGGTGTACAAAAGGAGGATATTTGTCACAGCCTGTTAGCTCCAACCCCCCTAGTGCTTTTAATATTCTGGATGTTTAAAAAGAAAATCAGTTTCAGTGTTTCAGAAGAAGAGAGTTCTAGGATGAGTATAAAGAATGTTGGTTTCAATGCTATTAAACCACTAAAACTAACCAAATTGGGCTTTTCTTTCTTACACCAGCACAGGAAAGTAAGTAATTATCTGTTTTGCCAAGGGAGGTACAGAGACAGGGTTTATAGCCCATATTCCAGGGAGCTGCTGCAGTGGATGGGCTGGAAGTTGACCATCAACGGTAGAGCGTCTCCCCCTTGTGTCAAATCGTGGTCTCACCATGCATGTGCCTCTTTTCTGGCTTGAGTTTGTACGCGGGAGTGTCTTCATAAATCCATGGGAATCCATGGGACCTGATGGGATTCACCCCAGAACTGAAGGAGATGTTACATCAGGATCCCTCTCAATCATCCACCAAAGGTCTTAGGAATGTAGGGAGATCCCTGCTGACTGGAAGCTAGGCAGCGTTACTCCAATCTACAACCAGCGTGTGAGGGAAGAACCCAGGGAACTGCAGAGCTGTTAGTGTAACCACAGCTCCTGGAAAAATTATGGAGAAGACTATGCTGGGTATTACTGAAGTGCCTTTAAAGAACAACGCAATCATCAGTCAGCATGGGTTCCTAAAGGTAAAGTGCTGTTTAACCAACTGGATATCCTACAATAAGGTCACCTGCCTAGTGGGTGAAGGGAAGGTAGCAGATGGAGTTTTCCTGGATTTTAGTAAGGCTTTGGATGCCGTCCCTCACAGCATCCTTCTGGACAAGTTGCCCAGCTGTGGGATGAGCTGGTTCACGGTGTGCTGGGTGAAGAACTGGCAGAAAGGCAGAGCTCAAATGGCTGTAGTGAATAGAGCTACATCTGGCTAGTGACCAGTGGTATTCCTCGGGGCTCAGTTCTAGGGTGAGTGCTGTCCAATGTATTCATCAATGATGAGGATTCAAGAGTTGAACGCACCATTAGCAAGTTTGCTGATGATATCAAACTGGGAGGTGCTGCTGATTCTCTTGAGGAACAAGAGGCCTTGCAGAGGGATCTAGATAGACTGGAGCATTGGAAAGTGATTAATGAAATGAATTAAAGTTTATTTAATGGGATGAAATTTAACAAATCCAAATGCTAGATCGTGCAGCTGGGATGCAGTAGCACTGGGCACAAGTACAAACTGGGAGAGGGGTGGCTGGAGGGCATGTCCTGTGAGGAGAACACATGAGAATGGTTCAAAGCTGCACCAGGGGAGGTTTAGACTTCACATTAGGAAGTATGAAGAGACAACCCAAGAGGGTGGTCAGACACTGAACAAGCTTCCTAGAGAGGTGGTTGATGCCCCAAGCCTGCCAGCCTTTAAAAGGTATTTGGACAATGCCCTCAATTACATGCTTTAACTTGATCAGCCCTGAACTGGTGAGGCAGTTTGACTAGATGATCACTGTAGGTCCCTTCCAACTGGAATAGTATAGTCAATTCTATTTTCTTTCTCATCCCAACTATGTGGTTGTTCTACCAGTCTCCTTCATCCGATCCCAGTGTGCAGACCTAACCCTACCATGAAACCCATGAAACCAGCACCCTCTTTGCTCAGAACATGGGCATGCCCTCCAAGTCACCTTTCTGTATGGGCAACCACATTGTGTGGCACTGTTTTGAACCAGTAACTTCACTTGCTAAACCTTTGCTCTCCAGGCTCATTTCTAGATGGGGCACAAGTGGCAGCTTCATGATGACATCCTCCCTTAAAACATGGTCTTCCTGTTTCAGGTGAGCAGAGCTGTTTTGGTAAAGAGCAAAGAGAAGCCAATCTGCTGAGCAGATTCAGGCAGCTGTGACAGTGAAGTAGTGTCTTTTGTTTTGCCTTGGTTTTGTCTTGTTTTTGAAAGACTAGCTTCTGAAGCTGGAGAAGGGCAAAAGCAGGTTGAGAGGACAGTGAAAAATGTTCAGAGCTCTTAATCCTTTGATATTTTACTGGTCTGATGCATCATCCATTTGGAATTTAGTTATGGCTGTTAATGAACTTATATCCCTTTGTAGCCAGGGGGAAGTGTTTCAGTGGTGATAACTTGGCTGCAGCTGCATATCTGAGTCCTCACTTGCTGTGGTTCACAGCCTTCCATGAAGCGAAATCGTGGCCATGCACTGCCTACTGTGGAGTCACGAGGTGGAAGGTGCTGCTCTGCCAAGGGCAGCAGCCTCTCACAGCCAGGAATGAATCAGCAAAGCCAGTAAATAAGCATGGAATAATGGATCATTTTTTGCTCTCTCTTCTTGTTGATACACAGGCAAATACATCAGCTAGCATATGCTGCCATGGAAAATAACATTGTGGCCATATATATTTCTCCCTGCCCATGTCAGGGGGGTTGGAACTAGATGACCTTAAAGTGCTTTCCAACCTTAACTATTCTATGATTCTATTCTAAAACTAAAGATCTGCCCTGGAAGGTAAGCTGCTCCTGACCACAAAGGCACAGAAACCATCCCATCTTTTTCTCCAAAACAGTGAGACATGACACAGCTGGTCACTAGCAAGGAGTGAAGGGAAAGGCTTCGAACAAAGAACTGATATATTCATTGAAGCAGTTGAATACAAGAAATAACTCCTACATCAGAGATAGGTCTGTGTATACTACATACTATCTTATATCATCTAGGGCAGGTCTGGTTGGGTGTGTGGGAATTTTTTGTGAGGTAGTTTCTTGTGGTGATAGGAAAGTTGTGCAGGAGGTCTCTGATAAAAAAAACTTGCTAAATGTATTTGTTGCATTTCTTATCACCATAAACTTCCTGCAAATAGCTTTTCACTTATACATCCAGCCTGCTTGCAACATCATGCCCTTATCCCAAGGTTTTCCTCCAGGAAAGGATATCATATTGTGTTTCAGCTACAGAATAAGTTTTGCGTTTCATATTTTCCAATTTTCTTCTAAAAGAAAGTGAGCATCTTGACAAATACAGACTTACGTGAAGTACATTAAATTTAATCAGAAGTTTTATCTTTGTTCAGAGCATCTGGAAGGGATGTGATGCTCATTCGTTCTCCCCCTCTTTTGATTACTTTCATGTGTATTTGCTGACTCCCAAAGACACTATCAGGGAAAGAAGAAGAATTCTTGACTTTAATAATTCCGTTATGGCTGGCTGTGACTTTTTGCTTACCTCTCAGTTTTGCTTTCTCTCCTTAACTAAATGATTGCCTTAAAAACAGTAAGGGGCGAACAGTGGCCAAAAGGGAACTGTCTTTCTTGCATTTTAGATATAACAAAGAAGTTCTTTACTGTGAGGGTGGTGAGGTGCTGGAACAGGTTGCCCAGAGAAGCTGTGGCTGCCGCATCCCTGATAGTGTTCAAGGCCAGGTTGGACAGAGCCTTGGGCAACATGGTCTAGTGTGAGGTGTCCCTGCCCATGGCAGGGTGTGGGAACTGGATGATATTAAGGTCCTTTCCAACCCAAACCATTCTATGATACTATGTGAAGCACAGCACTTAAAACCAATAGACATTCCCAAAGCATTCACATAAGCAAAAGAGGGATAAATTAAACTGCGTATCTGTGATGAGACATGGGGTCAATGAGTGTTTACAGAAATCATCCGTTCAGGAGACATGAGACAGCAACTGTGAGAGGATTTTAAAGACCAAACTCTTGGCCGCCACTGCTTTTGCACAAAGTGATGGCACTCATCCTGAACACTAACTGAGGGGTATTTGAGGTACTTGAAAGGTAGCTTGTTCAAGGTAGCTTGTTGCTAGCTGCTGGCTGGAGAGGAGAGAGGCGTGTAACTGCTGCTGTCCTGCCATGTGCTGGAGCGTTAGTGGAGCTTTAAATGGGACAAGGGATGCCGAGATGGCTCATGGTGGGTGCTAAGGGCCACTTTACGGCTATGGGGCATTCTCAGCCCTCACCACAAATACCATTGAGCCTCCATCTGTCAGAAACTTCCGTTTGAAATGTGTCGCCTTACTACCTTAACAGAACTCCTGGTATTTGCCCATTTACGCTGTCTGCCTTTTTAAGTCACTAGAGGGCAACGTCTCCCTCTCCAGCATCTCACTCTTAAAAATCAGCATCTTGTTACTTATCATTGAACTGAGACAAATGAATTCGATTAATTTAATGCTAAATTCTATCGCCAAAAAGAAGAGAAGGAAAGAGACTCTGGGAGAACTTTCTAATAAATAGCAAGACTCGGGTAAAAAAGTCTCTAAACTCTGGGAACCGCTCCAAGAGCCAGAATGTGGATTTATTGCTTTCTGCAGCAAAAGATGGACTTGCAGTTATTCCCAAAAGCCTTGGTTTGGGGAGAGCACCAACAAGCAAAGTGCAGGCAGGGTTCTAGGAAGGAGGGAACTTGCGGGAATAGCCACCACTCTGCTTCATCAGAGCACATATCCTGCCCTCTCTCCACAGGGCTGGGCCCTGGGCCCAGTGAGAAGACATAACCATGACTTCCACTTTCCACTTTTTCTCCTCCTGCCCTCTGCCCTCCACCAAGAGATTCTCTCTGAGCAGTTTTTCTGATGCCACCCCTTTGGCTCTGGTGGGAATGGTCATTTCTATGTGCACATCACCTCTGCTTTATGCCATGGGACCCAGGTGTACACAGAGGCCACTACCCCCTCCTTATGCTTCCATCTTTAGTTTGGAGTGATGCCCAGCTATGAAGTTAGAGTACCTTGCAAACTATGTTCCCAGTGGGAACAGCCTTCCCTCTCTGAGCCAAACTGGGGCATGGACAGTGGTAGATAACAGGCTAATTCTGCCTTCATACTAAATATTTCTCTTTTCACCAATGCTAGGATTGCTGCTTTCAAGGAGAAACAGATTTTGTGTTATTATTTCCCTCCCTGCACCACCAAGACTCTCATCTGAGGCCCTTGTACTGTCCCATAAGATGGTGACACAGCATCAATGCTCAAAACATGGTAAAAGATCTCACTCGCCTCATCAGGCCAACCTTTGCCATCACCGCAGGAGGTGTGTGATGTCCTTGGCCTCTTTGGGGTCTCACTTCTCTGGCTGGAGCAATACATACAGGTAGCAAATGTGTTTTAGGCTGTTCTCACACAAGCCATTGCAGCACAAAGAAGTGGAGAATGCTTTTGTTATGATACAGGTATTTGTCAGTTCTGCTCCAAGCAACACCTCTGGTCTGAAAGAAAGAACCAGATCAGAGCTGGGCTTTTAAAGCATACCCTGGTGGGTGATGAGGAATGCACAGATGCTACCAGACACCAGGCCTGTGGAGAGTGCAGAATGTATTTTCCACAGGAAAGATTCTCTAATTTACCCTTAGCATCCTCACAAATAGAAACAACAAGGAAATGCATCAAGGAAAGAATTAATCAGATTGAAAGGCTTTGTAGTAATTAGAGAAAAGAAGGGCATCTTCCCAGGCTCCCCTGGGTGATGGCAATTACCAGCTGCACAACTGTGGCTTCTGCAGCTTGAAGTCTTCTGGATTAAAAAGCTAAATATCTTCTTGTTCCTTTCTTAGAGAAGCTACTCGTGGAATCAGGCAGCTACACAGGCCAACAGCCCAGAGGAACATGCATCCTGCCTCCTTCAGCCTGGCAGGGTAACACTTTACAAGCAAGGCGACCCAGAGCCTAACTGCAAACCATGGCTCAGTTGCATCTGGTCTGTCATACTTTTGCTGTTGTCTTGGAGGAGATTGGTGCTATTTGTTATCCAGCAACCCAAACAGCCAAACCCCTTCTGCTGCAGCTGCAGGAAGCCTTAGACCCATCTGGTTCTGCAAAGGCCCAAAAGCAAAGGCCAGGTCACAGCCCATTCTGGTGCCATTATTGTCATTATTAATTCAAGAGAGCTTATGAAAGTCCAGTACCAAGCTAATAATGAACCAAAAAGAAAATGAAGCTCAGGAATTTAAAAAAACTTCCCTCACGAAAAAGAATTTTTAAGGAAATGAACACCAAGTGGTGAATTCATGTGATCCCCTTTTAAAAGGGTAAATGCACATAGTTGGGAAGGTTCTCATCAACCACCAAATCTATCCATTGGTCTTTCTGGTCCATTCCCCCAAATGAACCAAGAGCTCTTTCAAAGGTAACAGGGTAAAGGTTAAATACTTTGCTCCTGCCTTCTCAGGCAGGCAGACTGTTTCAGACCTGTACAGATCATCTGGAGCCGCCTTTGAACTTTCTGCCTCAATGTGCTCACAGCCGGTGTTGTCTGGTTTATACCAATACCGATCAAGCTGCTGCTTTCCCTCTGTACGGTTTGCTCTCTATGCAATTATCTTAAGCTCCCTTGGCTTTAGCTGAGCTTGACTAGACATGTCAAACTCTTATGGTCCCTTTTTCTCTGATAAAACCTCTGTTCTGGTCCTGCTCTGCACTAAGTGAAATTCATCTCAATGCAGATAACCAGGGTGGTTTGCAGCATTCCATATGGGGGTCCCATCAGTATCTTCTGTAATGGTGGCACATCACATAGACAGTGTTAATCCATGCAGCATACCCCCTGTGCTGAAGGGGAAGGTACACCTAAGGGTCAAGTTCCCTTAAAATATAACTGCAGCTTCAAAGGAGGTATGCCTGTCGTCAATGATTTCCTTTGGCAAACCAGGTTAGGCAGGTTGAAAGGCTGGTTGAGAGGCTTGCCATGGTCTGGTTATCCTGGAAGTGAACTGAATCCCTAGGCTGTGCGCCAACAGATTCATCATCTCTGTGAGACCTGAGCTCAGGCCAGAATCAATGAGTCTGTTTCAGCCTGTTCCTCTCTGCCCTCCTCAGTTGACAGCTGGCTCTGCTCTGTGCTTCTCCCCCACTTCATCCCCTTAAGTCAGTGGGAGACACCATCCCTCCTTGTAACACAAATCCAGCTTTTTACCATTAAGCTGAAGAGTTTGGCTGTTTTCTAGCTGTGTCATTAAAATACCATAGACTGGAGAGGCAACAGATCAGTGACCAGAGCTAATAGCAGCAAAAAGGATTAAATGAACAATAGGTCTTGGGCACAATTTATGAATGCTATTAGTCTCTGAGAGGGAATTACGTTATGGATGCAGTTCTGAGGGGGAAGGGAGGAGGTCTTATGTAGGTGGGGGGGAAAGAAAATGTATAATTGCCTTTGGATTAACAAGCAACAATATTGATTTGCTATGTGATACGTCTCAGGCTGTTATGTTTAGGTCAGGTATAATAACATCTGAACAAAGACAAGCTTCGTTTTCTCTAACTTGTGTTCAGACCCCCATGGCCAGTGAGCGCTGTGTTGTGTCTCCCAGCTGCTGGTCACAGAGCATCCTGGTAAAGCCCGGTTCTCCATCAAAACTCTGCAGAAAGGCAGAGTTTCTTTTCTAAGAGGCATGACATCAGTTGCATGAGTGTCTCCTTGCAGCCTGTGCACCGGGGATGGGACTGAGCAAGCAACGCCTTTATTTGCGTGCCTCCTCTGCCTTTCGTCTGATAGCCAACACAGTATCTCATTAAACTGCTTAGCTTGGCAGCTGGGGCCATTTGTTATAGTGCGATATGAAGGATCGTAATCAGATTAAACCCCAGGATCATATTGTGGAGGGAAATATTAGACTGGAGAATAAAGAGGAAGTTTAATTTTGTGTGACAGTGCAGGGTTGACTCTAGTTGGGGCAGCAAAGGGGGTTAGAAAGTAATTGCGGAGGCTCAAGCTGGGGAGGAGGATTTCTTTTGCTGGCCTCCTGCCTCGTTTTGAGCAGAAGGGTTTTAGCATCCGCTGTGAAATAGGGAGTAGCTCTGCTCCCTACTACCTTCCTCACAGGGTTGGTTCACTCCACTTTGCTTCCAAAATGAGGGCTTGAACAGAGGGCTTGCACGGAGAAGGAAAACCCAGAGAGTGTAAATGATGCCAGGAGCCAAAGCTGCATGTGAACTGAAGCAGGGTACTTCTGGGATGGGGATGCCCTTAGCACTAGCCACTTGATTTCCATTATCTCTGTTCTGGAGGCCGAGGTCCTTGAGCTGAACTGCTGTTCCTCAGATCCTTCCTACTCCAGCACATTCAGCAAAGCATCCTATGAGTCCTGCAGCAGTCCAGGGACAGGAGACACCCTCTAAAGTCAGCAGGAGCCCTGCAGTGTAAGTATACAGCTAGGTGGTCTTCTGTGAGCTACTCTGACATGATTTGGGCTAGTATTGAAAGCAGCAACATGAGAACAGTTGGCAGGTTGGGAAAGGCATCTGTGCCACCTTCAGTGAGAAATGGGTTCATGGGTCAGAGCAGCTCTGGTCTTTATCCTGAGCCCATTTTACAGGCAGGTTTCATGGGGAGACCCCAGAAACAAAGTCAGACCTCTACAGCTCACTCCATGAGCACTGCAATGGGCAGCAGGTATCCCAAACCCTGACAGAAGGACTTTTTATAATGTTGGCTGCCATAGAGCAGCTTGGGAATCTCTGTGCTGTATTTTCCCTGTAGTCAACAAGCAGCCAACAAAGCAAAATCTGTGGAGAGAACACCTCTGGCTGAGGTGAGCTCTAGGTTTAGCGGAGATGCATGCACTCACATAACGCACGTATCTCATCATCACTAGTCAAAACTATGGGAACAATAAATATATCCACTTTCAAAACCAGTGGCTGGGCTGAGTCCCATCCCAAATGAAGTAAACAGCAGTCAAAAAAGTAGGGATAAAAATGAATATATAAATTTTTTAAAGCTGTACCTAAGGCCAGTGTAAGCTCTGTTCCCATACTCCCTCTGTTGCTTGTCCTGGAGATACACTTAATGAATAATATATTCTCTCATCAGCTTGATTTTTTGCTCAGATACTGTACCTGCTTTCTTCTCTTTGTCTGCTCTCCATTCCCTAGAGACTAAGTACTTTAGGTCAGGAGCCTGGCAAAGAAAAATCTTCAGTTTCATTGTGCTTCCTGAAACTTAACACAATGCAAACCCCCAGTGAAACCTCAGAGTAACGAGGAGATCTTGTTCTAAACAGCTGGAAAGCCACCAGGGCCTTTCCAGCCACTTCTGGGGTGATGGAGAGGCACTTGGTGGGGAGCAGATAGATGAGACTCTCACACCCTGCTCCTTGTGAGTGCTACAGCCATGCAGATCACTAATGACATCCCCTGGTTTGGGATGATGAAGTGCCAGCACGCAGTGGATGGCAGTGCCAGATGCTCGGAATATGGCTTGGGGGAACATACATCCAACATTAATAGCCAAAACCAGACAGCAACAGACTGTCTTCCCCTCCTGGTGCCTGACAGAAACTGAGAAAGGGCACTCACACAATGGGAGAGCAAAAATCTAGCCACAACACTCAGCAGGATGGAGGGATGCTCGCTGCTCTGCCTGGGCCAGCCGGAGTCCTGGGCTGCCCCCTGGACCTCTGCACACTGTGTTGGCTTTGGGCAAGATCCTGGCCCCATGAGGAGCCAGGTAAACTGCTCTGGAAGCAAATCCTTTCAGCAGCACTTGGAGGCTTTTCTGCTCAGCAATGGTGGGAGCAGAGCAGGGGCAGGAATCCCGCTCCAGCCAGTGAGCCCACTTTGGCTGTAGCAGTGTCCAGTGCTGCACAGGGTGACAGCAGCTATGTGCTCTAAGGAGCTGCTCCCTCTGTGGCACAAGACACTCCCTAAAACATCCTTGCTGATGAAAGAGGCTGCTCCCAGCAAAGACATCTCAGGTCTTGCTGAAGGTTTTAATAATGGATGACGATCATATGTGATACGCATACAATATACATTATATAATGCACATAACTAATCTAGACAGACCTAGGCTGGATTTTCCTTCATCACTCTCTAAAGGTACATGGGCAATGTGTGCTGAGGGCAAAGCCCAAGCTCTCTGCCTATGCATCCAACTGGAACCAAGGGTGGCTGCCCCTGTGCAAAGAGCATTGCTGAGAGGAGATGATTGGCCCCATCAAACACTGTCTTCCTGTTGCCCTGGTGACTTTGTCAGACAAGGGAGCCTGTGCTCGGGCACTGCCCTTGTGTTAGAGGCTCTTAAAGGCAGTGATCCTACTAAAGCCCCACACAGAGAGGCCCTGGTCTTTATTACACCTCTTGGAGCTGCTGCAACCCAAGAACTTACTTGGAAATGGCTTAATTAGGCCTCTCCAGGCATGGAGGGAAGGGAATCTGAGGCAAAACAGTAAGATGTCAGAGCTGATGAAGTCAAACCCTATGATATATACAGATATGGGGCCTACAACAAGGGGACAGCAACAACTAAAAACATGGTACCAACCCTGCAGCAAATCGAAGTACGTCAGGAGCTGTTAAAAAACATCTAAAACAAGAGTAAGGACCTGAGATGATCCCTGCTCTGCCTCCTGCGTGTGCAACAGCCACATGGCAAGCTGGACTGACAGAGGCTGGGATGGGATGTGAGGGCAGTTGGGACTTGGAGCTGGTAGCAGCCTCATCAGATAGCCTGGGCAAAGCCATTAAGGTGATCATACTATGGAGAAGCTGTAGCAACTGGCTGCTTTCATTTGAGAAAGCAGAGTTTTCCATGCAAAGTGGAGGACCACATCCCTGTTTGTGTTACACTCTTTAACTTTCCCCTTTTACTTAAGAAACCACAGCAAAAGCCACTCTTGCTGTTCTCCAGTTGAACGTCTTTGAACCTTCAGCCTACAATCCAAACAACAAAACAGAAGACAATGCTTCTACAAACAGTCAGTGTTTACATCCAAAATACATGCAGTGCTAGCATCCAAACCCAGTGTCTGCTCACTGAGGTCTGTGTAACACATGGTTGGTGAACAGGCGGGCTCTGGGGTGTTTTCCTGAACAGGAAACACCTCAGAAATCACATAGAAACTTTGGCAATACTCCTTATTTCAAATCCAACCTAAAGCAGCCTGGGAGAGGCTGGTCAGGTACCCACAGACTTGCTGTGCTAAGCCTACATTGACACAGAACCAGAGCTATGAACAGGCACATCCCTTTCTCAGTTCACAGAGACTGATCTGGTCTGTGATCAATAATAAAGGAAAACTACAGTATGTGCCAAAGCCCAGTGCTTAATAGACAGAAGCACCAATGTCATCCCAGCAAGAGTCTTGTAATGCTGACAGCAGACCAACGTGGGAACAATATAATGGTTCTTACCTACGTACACTGGACAACAGTTCAATCTAAACATTACTCTCTAAGATGCTGCAATTCAAACTTAGCTTTTATTGATCTTTGTTCAGTTGTCTGCTCTTATGAGCTGGAAAAGCCCTATAACAAAACCGTGGTCAAAGGAAATGCAGGTGCTGGAGCCTCATTGAAACACTTGTGATGTGAGACACATGGTAGTGCTTTGAAAGAAGATGACCATTAAAATCACCTGGATTCCCTCTTTTTCTTCCTTCCATTTCCTTTCGCTTCATCACCACAACATCCCCAAAAGCATCTTCAGACCCTTTCCTCATCCTGGCCTGGGCAAGATGTGAGTGCATTATGAGCATCAGCTCACCTCTGAGAGCTCAGAACTGGGTAAGACTTGAGCTGGATTTAGCAGGGCTTTTAAGGTGGGGGAGCTGTTTTTTCCAAGCATGGCCATTTGGCACAGGTAGTACTGTGCACCATTTTGTGAGGGGGCAGGGAAGCATGACTGCAGTGTTGCATGTTCCAGGCTTCTCCTTACTTGTTTTGAGCATGGGATGAAAGGATGGCCAACGTCTTGTCCAAGGTGATGCAGCAGAGGGTGGGAGGCAGACCTGGACACAGCTCTCTCAGCCCTCTGACTTGTTAATGTGTGCTGAGCTAAGAAAGTTATTTGTGACTGTATGGCTGCTGCTGTATACAGAAAAGCTGCTGCTGTTAGTGATGCTGTGTTGTTACTTGATACAGTTACCTATGGCTGACTTCTCTTCTGTTTGTTTGTTTGTTTAAATCCTTCTTGGTGATTATAGAGCCATCTCCTGACAAATTGCAGTGCTCTGTTTGCAGTTTCTTGTGCCTTGGATGTAAATAGGTTTCATTAGCTTCAATTGCTCCTGGCTGTAAATGCAAGACTGTCATAAGGAGAGCATTATACATACTACTGCTCTGGCCTCTGTCAAAAAGGTGATCCTACAGCAGAGCAGGAGTGACTGGAAAGATGATATTTCTCAGACGGACCAGAAATAGCCGTACTTGCAGTAATTCTGTTCCTCCAGCCTGGGCAGGAAGCTGTAAGAGTATCTGCACCATTGTCACTACCTGCCCAGAAACACAGTGGCAGTGTGTGAATGGACACTATCACACTTACCTGTTGCAGGGAGGCAACAATTGCTTCTCTGCCCCCCTCCTGCTACCTGGCCTGGCCAGCTTGGGTTAGAGCCTTGCTGTGGGGTGCCTGTGCCTCAGCTCCATGAAAACACTGCAGGGCCTAATGCTATATTCGGGAGAAGTTTGTGCATTGCAGCAGCATCCTCATGTGAAGGGGCTCCCCCTGTATCTATTTCAACCCCATCCAGGGCAGGGCATCACTGCTGCCAGCAGCTGGGTGCTCTGGTGTCCATCAGGGTGACAGTGGGTGTGTAGCTCCCACAGCTCGAGCTCTGCCTTCCAGAAGAGTCCCCCTTGCTCTCCTCTTCTTCTGCTCCCTGAGCTTGTAGGGGCTGGCATGAGTAGGATGAGGAAGGGGCAGGTAAGTGCCCACTCGTGGCCTCCAGAGTGCCCCAATGCAACCCTCACACTTCTTCCCCTGTAAAAGCTGTGAGGAGAAGGGGCTGGGGGGCTCCAGGTTACCTCGGTTGTGTTCTCCCTCATGCCCCTTATCTATTTGGCGCTGGGTAAGAGAATGCTGCCAAGGACCCTGCTGCATTGACTTAACTTTACATGTGTGTGACCATGCCCACTGCAGGCAGCCCCTGCGCCCATGGTCCTTGTGCAAGCTCTTCCTTCGGCTGCAGAGCTACACCATGTTGCTGATATTACACCATGTAACAGGAGAAGCTTTTGGGCACTAAAGTGGTTTTATTACTGAAAAAGGTTTTCTGACAGTTGATGGCATGTTTAAATGTGCTGGGAGGGCTGCTGGCTGCAGGCTGGTGCTGGGGCTCTGTTAGCAGGGAGGCATGTGAGGACACTCCAAGGGATGCAGAGGGAGCCCTGTTCCCCCTCACAAGACCCAGGGCAGCCTACACAAGGCATCCAGGGGCCTTGGTTTGTGGGAGAGCGCTGCATGCTGGAGTCATCTCCTCCTCCAGGCAAGGGCTGGCGCTGTGGGGCTGCAAGGTACCACAGCATCTTCCCTTCCTGGATCCTGCATCTGGGAGCCACATCAGGGTGGTCGAAGCCTGCTTGAAAATAGCAGTTCATGCACACATAAGCCTTCTCCTTTCCCCCAGAAACCTGATGTGGGGAACGTGGTCCTTTGGGAAGCATACAATTAGGAACAAGCTCCACTTGTGGGAAGCGGCAGAAAGTCCTGGGGCAGGTAAAGCTGCTCTTTTGTCCTGTTACCTGTGCTTTAATAGGGGGCTCCTGAATTCAGGGTAACCCAGCACCAGAGACATCCCAACCAAGGCAGTAGGTACTTGCCCAAAGTAAATCCTTCCCTCCCTGGGCAGAAGCCACAGCTGAGTGTGTCTGCAGCCCTGGATTGAATTTGCCCTCATGATCAGGTAATGCAAAGCATTGCTTCAGACTCGTGCAGCTCCCTGAAGAAACTTCCTGAAAAGCTCCTCATGCATTTTAATTCCATCCAAAGATGAAGGGGTTTTTATTCCCACCTGTTCTGATCCAAGCCTGAATTGTTTCCCCCTGTGTTATCTGTGCCAGCATGACCGAGCAGGCTCTCCCCAGGCAGCAAATGTGCCCATTGCCCCATGCCTGCCCCATGCCCCTCCTCAGCCCCAGCCTGAGCCAAGAACATCATGTACCTGCTAGTGGGTGGTGCGTTGTCCTTTTTCTTTCCCTTTTAAAAGAGCGTGCTGGATTTATTGGGCAATGGAAAATTTCCATTCCAAATGACTCAAGTTACGCTGGAAACTGAAATATTTAAATATTTCTCAGCTGCCTTTTTACACAGTTCCCTCTTGTCCTTTCTCTCTGGGAGAGCTTTTAAACCCGCAGATGAGCTGCAGGGGACACTCATTGCCCTCCCCTTCCCCAGATCAAAGTGCAGGCTCCTGGATGCTGATCACTCCGGATCCCAGTGTGGGGTCCCGATGCAGCCAAGCACTTTGGATTCAACCACTTGCCCTAAAGCCAGGCATTAGGCTTGTTAATGGTGGCATGTGCCTCCTTAACAGCAGTGCTGTGCAATGGTAATCAGATCCACCGGGTCCAAATTCCTTCCCACCCAGATACCAGTTCAAGGAGGCAGCTGGTGCTGTGCCAACATGAAGGAAAGTCCACGCATTAGGGTAGCTGGTGTGAGGCAGGACCCATCATCACTTATCACAGTCCTTCTGCCCTCCTACTCTGATTTGGATCATCCCTGTGCTCCCCTGATTTCACACAGCCATTCAACAAAGCTGGGGTGATGCGTGGGGAAACCATAGGCAGTACCTTGGCATCTGCTTTGAGCCTCATCCATCTTGAAATGCTTGTCTATAAATGGAGTTATTTCAGAGCAGGGGAAAAGCACTCGCTCTTTACTCCACACGTGTTGTTACTTAGGCAGGGTGATTAACATGCAAATGCTACTCGCATCCAAATTAATTGCTAAGCAAGGGCATGCCCTGTGTCAGCAAGTCAGCCCAGCCCTGAGTAATGTGACTCCTGAAGGCAGTAGGCTGGGCACAAAGAGCAGCATGAGGTTGGTGTGACTCCCTGCTGGCACAGCCCTGGCGATGGTGCTGAGTTGCTGGTACCCTGCAATGTGAGCGAACAGCAATCCCCTGCCCTGCCATCAGCCCCAAACCCTGCAGCTGGGAAGGGGTGACCCTGGCAAGGATACCTATTCTCCCACATGCAGCACAGCAGCCAGCCCTGCCTAGTAAGCAAGGTGATGGGATGTGGGAAGTACGTCCAGTGCCAGGGAGGACTTGGCCACTGGCCCATACAGGTGCTCCCTGCTCAAAGGAGTCGCAGTAAAAAGCATGCTCCCTTGTGGCTGCTGGCAGGGAGATGGGTACCTCCTGTGAGCATGCTGGCGGGCCCCTGGTACACACATCTACCATCCCACAAGGCAGCTTTCCAGTACCTAAAGGGGCCTACAAGAAAGCTGGAGAGGGATTTTTACAAGGGCATGTAGTGACAGAACAAAGGGGAATGGTTTTAAACTAAGAGGATAGATTTAGATGAGAGATAAGAAAGGAGCTCTTCCCTGTGAGGGTGCTGAGGCACTGGCACAGGGTGCCCAGAGAAGCTGTGGCTGCCCCACCCCTGGCAGTGCTCAAGGCCAGGTTGGATGAGGCTTGGAACAACCTGCTCTAGGGGAAGGTGTCCCTGCTCATGGCAGGGGTTGCAACTGGATGAGCTTTAAGGTCCCTTCCAACCCAAACCACTGGGATTCCATGTGTCCCTATGGTAGGACAGATGCTTCCAGCTGCAGACATGGGAACCGCAGATGATGAGCATGGTCCCATTGCAGCCAGCAGGGTGAGGACAGCCTGTGCAGGTGAGCCCAAAGCATCTGGCCTTGTGCTGCTGTGACCAAATGACTCATGTCACCCTGTTTTCCCAGAGCACAACTGGCAGCAGCAAGCGGGGGTGAGGCTGAGTCATTGTGTCCAGAGCAGCGTATGCAGAGCGCGAGAAGCCATCTCCACTCTGTGCGCAGCGGGAGCGCTGCCGCGGCCGGATCCATGTACTGGGTGGGAGCAGGAGCTGTGCTGCACCAGGAACAGCATCAGACCAGCGTGTTGCCTGTTGCAGCGCGGCTGGAGGCTTGGCTCTCAACGAGAGGTTAAGATAATCCTGCCCTGTCCTTTGGCGGGGTTGGGTTTCCACTGTGAGAAACACCATCTCTGAACTGAAGCGCTGCTTTGCTGCAGCTCTGTGGGGTGATGGAGAGAGCAAGTCATGCCTATTCCACCTCCCCCATGCTCCCTTCCCAGCTCTAGCTTACCATTTTTCCCCCTCTATCAATCACAACTATTTGTAAATCACTTCTATCATTTTCATATTAAATATTACTTATTAAAGCACTAAAGAGAAGATGACAGACCTTGCTCTGCATCTTAAATGTGATCGAAACCTGAAGATACCTGTGCAGGTGGCTGCACTGGGCAGCACTGACAAGCACTCACAGTTGTAGTCATTCCAGTAAAGCTCCAGAGCTTGGAGCCATGTAATTATGAAAACCACCACATTTTCATTTAAAAATAATAAAGTATTTTTCCCAGCCTTGGTATGTGGGGGGGAAAGTGTGAAAAATGAGCCTCAAGCTTCACTAAGCACCAGATAAGAATCCTACAGATTCCTTTAGAAAGCATGCTTGGGTTTGGTTTTAGCCATCTTCATGACACTTGAAAGCCTCACATATGATTTTATTTTACTATTATTGTTGTTACTCCCCTTCTTCCCCTTTCCCGAAAGCTGAGGAGCTGGCAGGAAAAAGGCAGCCATTAATCCAGCCATCAAGTGGTTCTGAAAATATAACCTGTGGCAGTGTAGCTGAGATGGGTGGTGATGCTGGGCCTGCTGTGTACATAGCCAGGGAGGAGCCTTCTATATTTAAAGGCTAATATGGTGGTTAGAGCAGAAAATAAGACAAGTGAGTCTGTTAATTAGGAATTGAAAGCCTCAGTCCCTGCAGCCCTGGTACACATCGTGCTTTCCTCCAGCCTTTGGCTTCGTCTCCACCCTGTTTATTTCACCTTTCTTGTTCATCTTGTATGTAATTATGATGTCTTGGAGCAAAGGCTTTCTTGTCCCAGTATGGCAGGGCAGTCAGCTGCAATGTCTTTTCCTACTCTTCAGGCCCCTAGAAGTGTTACTCTATGAGCCTCATAATACACAGCAATAGCTCTTGAAAGTGCTCGATGTTAGATGAGATGCCTTTGAACTCAGGATGTCATTTAATAGCAAAGGCTCATCTGGTGCTGGTGTTAGCAACCAGAAGATGAGGTTTCTTGAGGTATCGGCTTCCCAAATGTTCCCATTCCCAGTGTCATAGCAATGTTCTGCTTGAGCAGCCTTGGAAAGGAAAAAAAAGCTCAAAAACCATTTGACCTTCAAGATTTCAAAACCAATGAGTTTTGCAACTTGTGGCTCCATGTGGGACTAAAGGCGTCATACCAAAACTTGGGAGAGCAAGCGCTGCTGTGTTGTTTTTGGCTTGGTATTCGAAGCAGGAAGTGCCCAAGGTCTCAGGAAGCCAGTTTCCACAAATCCAGCCTAATTTTGGCAAATCCAGGAGGCCTGGAAATGACAGCTAGCTCTTGTATGAACTCCATCACGTGGAAGAGGGAGGGTGGGAAGAAGTCTGGTTCCAGGGTATTTGAGGGTTTCCTCATTGCTGACAAACAGCCTGAGTTTTACAGAGCAAACGCTGCACACATCTATCTCGGCTGCTCAGAGTTGTTAAGCCTCTGGCTCTACATGCTTGGATTTCCCTTTCCTGTGTGTCTCACAAGCCCTGTGCAAGGTGATGGTGTTTCTCCATGTCAGGTATCACCAGTTGGTCTTACCCAGTGCTCAGAAAGGGGTTTTTTGTAGGCTAGCAAGGGCTGTTTCCCTGTTCTGGTGGGACAGGGAAAGGCTGTTTTGAGCTCATTCAGTAAAAACAAAAGTTGGAGTGTGGATATTCTCAGAGGACAGGGTGGGAGGGGGTATCTCTTCATCACATGCTCACTGTAGTGTTCCCAAAGGCTGCAATGGAATACCAAACCCAGTAATTCACTGGGGTGATGATGATTTGTACCACACTCGTGCCAGCTGCTTTATGTTGATCCACAGCTGAGAAACCATCCTGCAGCAATCAGGTGGTTTTCCCATCAGAGGTCCATTACACTTAATACCAGCTATCTGTAAAGCTCTCTGCTCCACCTGCAGCCTTAAGATATCTCTTCTCCTTAATAATTCAGTGCTTTTAGATACACACAGTAAAGACTTGGCCCCTTTCAGTGAGGACTTTGCCTCCCATGCAGCAAGCAGAAGTCTCTTGGTGTGATAATGCTGCCCTTTTCCTCTGGGATGGGCTTGCCTCAGCAGATACCAGAAGCAGCAATGCAGCTTTCCCCTCAGAGCTGGAAAGCTGCAATCCCCTCCTAAACCTCCCTGAAAAAGCCAGTTTAACAAAGCTGTAACCCTCCAGATTCACTCTCCTGCTGTGATTGCTGATGCAATGCAATGTGGGGCATCCTGGGGCTTCCCAACAGCTATTGATGTGGGGCTGCCCCATCAGCATGGCCCCATGCCCCTGGCAGCTTCTTATGGCTGGTGGTGCTGAGCTGATTTATCATCCGTGGTTCCCTGTGTCCTGTGACTGCTCCCGGCTGTTCCAGTGCCCGGAGTGAAAGAGCCTGTTGTTCCCCATGAGGGGTATAGTCTTGCCAGGTGTATCATGTCCTCACTAAGGGAGGGCTGCTTATCTCCTAACCTGCAATGTGCCCTTGGGTATGTCTCCATACAACTATACAAAGCAGCTGGAGTCTGGATGTGGGGAGCATGGGGGTGCGTATACACACACATGCTCTGTCATTGCAAGTGGCTGATGGCTTCTGCCCTGAAACACAGTCATCTGAGGAAATGTAGGTAGCAAGAAACCAGTGGAAGGCACAGGGAGTTAAATGGGATGGTTAAGAGAAAGAAAAGTAGTGAAAACTTTGACCTTCCCTTCCTTCAAGGACAGTGAAGATGCCCCCTCTTGTTGCTGTACCTGAGAGCACTCGTAGCTGCAGACATCCCTCTCTTGACCTCTCGTCTTGGCTGTACTGGTTCTTTTAAATGTCTTTTAAAATAACTGATAGTCATGTGTGAGGAAAAGCCACAAATAAGCTGAAAATCCAAGCTGCTCACCAGCTGATGTGTCCAGTGTGAGCAGGAGCTTGGGACGGGGCTCCTCTCTGCTGCAGGAGGAGAGCTGCAAGGCTCTCCATGTGGCTTTGCTGCTTTTACTGAATCCCCAGGAGCGTCAGGGATGATGCATTAAAAAAAGCAACCACCCTTAAGTTAGCGTGCCAGATGAAGGAAAAAGGCCAAACCCAGCAGGATTTGCCCTTCATGATGGTGGGGCTCACAGGCAGGAACCCCTGCAGGGACGGTGGGATGCAGCAGCCAAGGATGTGGATTGCATCTCGAGATACCCAAGCACAGGAGCTGGCTGCTCCTGGGTGAGCTGGCCCCCGTGGCAGGGGCCAAGGGACACTTGGAAAGCCACGCAGGGAGGTGGATGGCTGGTGTGCACCAGTACCTGAGTCCGGTACCACCCAGCACCATGGCCCCTTTGAAGGGCATCACAGGCAGTCTCACCAGCCCTCCCAGCTGCCAGGTTTTGGCTGTGTTGTGACTGCTGCTGCAGTAGTTTTCCATTAGAGAATGTGTGCGAGGCTGGGTATTTTCCAGAAAGTGAGACAGAAACATTGACATCTTCCAGGACCCCTCGGAGTCATCAGCTGGTATGGCTGAGTCATGTTTATCTTGTTTTGAGGGCTGTGGCTGCCTCTCTGCCTCTTCCTCTCTCCCCACCCCTGCACCTCATGCTGGTACAACCACTGCCTTGCCTCCCTGCACATGTGAATGCTACCAGCATTGCCTTGCGGTGGCTCTGACCACTCCTGTGGCATGTGTCATGTGGGAGGCGAGAGCCAGCCTGCTCCATCCCTCCTCCCACCTATATCTCTCTGCATCCTCTAATTTGGCCCATCATGGTCCTCTGCACTCCTCAAGTCACCCCAGCAACCCTGCCCTAAGCTAGTGCTTTTGGATGCTTAGTCCTGCCATGCCTTCGTTGCAGCATCCTTCCTCCTCTTCATCCCCCCTGCTCTACCATGCTTGCAGGGAAGGCAGGGAAGTACCCCACTGCAGGGGTCAATTCAGCTGCTGCATGATGTGATGTCCAGCATCATTGTGTGGGGGACAAAGTTTTAACTAAGGCTCTGTGGAGGTATTTACAAGCTAGGTCATGAAGTCCCAGCCCTTTCTCTGCCAGGGAGGGATGTAATAGCACTCCTATTTTAAATTACCTTAATTGCTCACCCCACATTTTTCTGAAATTGAAGTATTTTTGCCTTGCGTCTGCCTTTTCCCATCCCTTGCAGCCCTCCCCTTTCAGCTGAACTCTGATTCACATCTGTGCCCCCCATTAGCCCCAGAGAGGTGGCTGCCTCAGGACACCCTTGCTCTTTCTTGTCTCAGAGGGTGAAGGAGAACTGGGCTCTTCTCCAGCTTGGTGGCTCCAGGGCACCCAGTCATTATCTTAATGAGCAGGCTTATCTCAGGATCTTTTCCATGAAAGCAGCACATAGGCAGCAGGAAGGTGAACTGTCCCCTAGGCCTTTTCCATAGCCGTTCACTCCCCTATGCATTCTGCCTCCTCCTCCCCATCCCTGGGTCTCAGGTCCCGGTTATCCAGCTGGATTCCAGTTGACTTGGGCGCACGCAGCTTGGATGCACGTGTCTGTCCTGTTTACCACAACAAAAAGAGCCAGTGGAGGGAGATGTACAAATGCAAGCAGAGATGCAGGCAGATGCGGGGAGAGGCACAGAGCGTAACCAAGCAGTATGCATGGTAGATGTGCGTGTAGCACTAGGCAACCTGAGCAAGACACGCTCTGTGGCTAAAGAAGACATGCAAATGCGTGTGCATACGCAGGCAGGCACATGGGGACAGGACAACTGCAAACGCCAAGGAAGAGACAGGCACACATAGCCAAGCAGAGGAATAGGAGGCAGGTAAAGAGGGACAAAGATGGGGAGAGCTGCAGAGGCACGTGGCGAGGGGAAGTGGCAGGAGCCGCTGTGCAGGGCGTGCGCACAGGCGTGTGCCACGGCTCCTGTTCCCAAGGGAAGGGGTGAGTGGCTGGATGAGTCCAGCCTCCTCCCTGCTTGCTGGCTGGATGCAGAGCATAGACAGTGGCTGCTTTCAGCGCCAGGACCCACCCGGAGCAGTTGTGCTCATTTATAGACAGTTTCCTGCCCTTGGCTGCCTTACAAAACCTCACAGCGAAAATCACCGTGAAAGAAGTTGTTTGAATGTCGAATGCTGACCTGCACAAGCCCAAACCCGACGGCCCAGAAATGTGGGCTCATTAATGCCTCCTCGCATAATGAGGAGAGGAAGTAAAATCCTTTCTTGGTCAGGACATTTTGAGGCTGTCTCCGGGCTGGAATACCCGCTTGGCAGCTCCAGCATCTTGCTATAGGCTTGACCCAACTAATCCTTTTCTTCTTGGCTCCTTGATCTCCCCGACCCGTCTTCCTTCCCTCCCCCAGGAAGGAGAATGATGAAGTCCCAGTCTTCAGCAGGAAGGTTTATGGAGCCCTCTTGTAACAGGAGCTCCAGAGCAAGTGCCGATAGGGCTGCCCTGCCCAGAGCTCACCTCACACACCTCTTCTCACTGCTCTGGAACTGAGGATGGGAAACCAAGTTCCCATCACTCGCTCTGAGCCACCAAGGTCTGCTCGTGGTCACTTCCTGGAGACAATGGCTTTATTCCTTGGACCAGTGGACGGCTTTTGGCATGGGAGCCAAATCAGTGAATGGAAACATCCTCCCTGCAAGCCGCAGTGACATCCTGCTATTGTTGGCACCCCTTGGCAGGTTTGTTCAGCTGCTTTGTACCAGTTGACATCTCCGGACTTTCATCAGTGCATCCTATCACCATAAGGCACATGGGCTTCCTGACCTAGTGCCCAAGGAAAGCCCTCTTCTCCTGTTTACGGTCAGGATGCAAAAGTAAAGGAAGTTGAAATGCTACTCAGGAATCCACTCCAGGCTTTAATCACTACTGTCACTGCTGGAAGACGTGGGGAATGTTGAAAAATAATCATGGTGCTGTGTAATGGGATGCAGATGTTCAGGTTGTGATCTATCCAGACACTGTGACCTCCTGGCTACTGGAAGACAAGCCCTAATCAAAACTCTTGGAGTATAAAAAGCTGCTCCCAGAAGCCTCCAAGAAATCGGGAAGAGCTTTGTGTGTGATTAGCAGATGCACAGCGGCTCTCACCGGGACCCTGGCTAGGGTAGGATATATCTGTTGACAGCATGGGAGAGCCATGGTGGCATCTCCTTGTTGTGGCACTGCTGCCTGGGGGGACAGGGGTGAATCGCTGCCTGATGATGGGGTTCATCCCCAATATCAGCTGTAAACATGCACTGATGCTGTTTAGGGATATAGACAAATCTCTTTTCTTGCTGCTGAGGCACCCTGGTTGCAAATGAAGGGGTGGAGGTGACTTTCCCACTCCTTTCTTCCCCCTGCAGCCCACCTCTGTGCACAGCACAGGGCAGCCTGGGTTAACCATGCCTGGAGCTGGCTTGGAAAGGCCCCCGGTAAGACAAAGAAGTTAAAATGATGAGTGTTTTGTAAGCTGTAGTGCATTAAGGTACATACACACACGTGTATCCACACAATACATGTGCACCCACACCTCCCTGTGGAGGGGTGCAGGTTGGTGAAAGCCTTTCCTTTCTGTGCACTGTGGCCATGTTTGTCCTGTGCTGTTCTTTCCCATGCTGGAGCCAGCTGACTGGGAGTTGCCAGGGCAGTGTTGGGAAAAGCAGAGGAGGAAACTGCCTTCTCCAATAGACCATTTCAGTCCTGCCATGTTCCTGGGAGGCAAAACAGTGCAGACCTGTTTGAGCTGCCACAGTGAGCCTTCCTGCAGCCACCAGAGAGCTGGGGTGGGGAGAAAAGGTCCAGACATTGCCACTGCAGCTGGCTGTGCTACCCATCCTGGCTTCCTTCTCTCTCCTCCTTGGCACTACCAGCAGCATCTACACTGGCCATCTCATCTGGGGACTGCACTGCACGCCAGAGAGGAAGAGGAGGCAGGGAGATGAGGGGATCAGGACTCCCTTCTGCATCCTCCCGCGGTACCCAAGCTCCCAGTAATGACTAATGCACTGGCCAAAAATACCAGCCAAGCAGAACAGACTCTCTCCTCCCTCCAGACATCATGGGCGCAGACAGCGATGGCAAATCCCAAAATAGCAAAGTTAGATAAATACAGAGAAAAGAGTTTACAAATTTCCAAGAGGGTGACAAACAGCAGTGCTTGACAAGGGCTGGAGCTGGTTTTACTCCAAAGGCTTTTTCCTTCTGCAGATGCTTTCCCCACACAGAATAAAAGATAATTTACTTTTAAAGCAGAACGACTTGAAATTTGAAGACTGTTTGACTCACAGAAAGTGATGCTGGGGACTGTGCTACAGTAGAGAGAAAATCTGTGGCAAATACATGCCTGTAAGACAGAGAACAGCCGAAGCCTCAAGTTTTCTCTTTCAGAGCTCCATCGCTTTCTGCCTGCTGAAAGCTTGAGTGAGTAGCCATTAGGAAGCATATAGGTAAAGAACTATGTAATCTAACTGGAGCAGGGAAGCAAGATGCCTGCTTTTTCTTCCAGCTCTGCTGAAAGCTTTCTGCGTGAGCTGGATAAATCACCTTGCTTTGACGTACCTGCGTGGATACAGATCATGGTACCAACTTCATCAGAGTCAGTGAGGCGTGTTCACCTGCCATTTAAGGTCAGCAGCACCTGGAAAACCTTCACACGCTGCAAATAGACTATTTTTAATATCAGTGTTGTTGGTCATATCTCATCCTCATGCTGTACTTGATGGATGAGAGAAACGCACAGCCCTGGGGAAGCATCATCCTCTCTGCCAGTTCATGCAGAAGGCACAGGGATGAGGGGAACAGGGTCTGGATTCCATCCTCATTTTACCCTCAAATAGGCACTGTGTGCTTGCAAACAGTGCAGTGGAGAAGGCAAAACTCCTTCCCAAGCTCCTGTGCTTTCGGTGGCAGGGACACTGGTACAGCCAGCTGCTGCATGGGGACGCTTGCCCAGCTGAACTGTGGCTTGGCTTTCAAACCAGACCAGGCACACTGGGTGTAACGGAGACCCTGCCGGTGCCCCTTGCTGAAAGGAGCATTGTTATTCCACGGAAATGACCTTTGGAGCCCAAGTGTCTTTATTTAAAATGAAACAAAACCAACCCTAACCGCTCTTTAGGCAAAAACAAATTAGCTGTTATTGCTGCACAGCTCTGGATACACTGCGGTCGTGTTCCATGCTTCTCTCTGTGACAGGTCAGTCAATACATGATGCTGCCTTAACTCGTTGCTACCCCACTCCCAGGCAGGTGAGAATGGTACGAAAAGCTGCAGGTCTCCTCCTGCGCCTCATATTTAATTTCCCCTGGGTTAAATGACCACAAAAAGAGGAAAGCGGTTGTGTTGGTTTAAAACTGTTGAGCAGGAAGCAGAAAACCATTGCGAGTCTGAAGTATGTTATTTTACATTTAAAAAACCCCACTGTTGTGGGGTTTTTTTAAACCCCACTTAGGGCTCTCTTCTTTCTTTCCCTCCAGTGAGTTGATGGCTCTTTTCAAGCATCTCCCTTTGCTGCCACTCCAGCGGAAGGTTGCAAGAGCTCTGCTTCATCTGCCTCTTGGTTGGGCGGTGAGCTGTAAAAGCAAATGTGGAAACAAGTTGCTCTGGCTGCACTGCTTGTTTGCTTTCTTTTTAGAGTATCTAACCCTTTACTTGTACCTTTATGTCCAGAGACAGCGAGGTACAAAGAGTTTCCCAGCCAACCTTTGCGGTAGCAGAAAAAGGTGTGTGCTCCTATTCCTTCTCTGGCTCCCTTCTCTTGTGCAGCCACAGCCAAACGCGGTTGGTGTTAAAAGTTTGTGACCCTTGCATGGTACTTTTTGAGCTTTTCCAAGCCAAACCCAGAGACTTTGTTTCCAAACCAACTTTAGTTTTCCAGTGGGGGCTGGATAATCACAGTGCAGAGGAGGACACTAAAAACACAGCTTGTGCTCTGGAGTCACATGTGTCCGAAGCATCCCTCACCCTGGAAAATCCCAGAAGCCTGATGAAGGATGCCTTACCTTGAGGATGTTGGTATTTGAGTGGATCTTTTAGGAGGCAGAAAGGGGCTGCCTCCTTAGGAGAGGACGGCTGACCTGGAGAGGGGGCTCTGGTGTGACCATGAAGCCACAATGGCAAGCACAAAGCACCACCAGACACCTTGTCCCAGTGCTGGAGAGCAAAGCTTCCTGCACCTTGGAGGAAGTCTCCATGGATGCTGCCAGCATCCAGCCTTCGGGCTTTTGGGCCCTTAGGGGTGCTAGTCGAAGGGATGCTATGCAGAGGGGCATGAAGCTCCTTTCTGCACCAGCCCCTGTGCAAGCCTGTGTCTGTGGCAGGAGACATCCCAGCCCAGGGCAGACATGCTGTCTCCTCTCAATAATTGCAGCCTTGTGCAGGGCTCGTGTGTCCCAGGGCGGGAGCTGGCTCCTTCCCCTCCATCGCATTGTCTCTTCCCACAGCCTGGCTCCCACGGGGCTCACAGCTTTTCCTTTCCAGCTCCCAGCCCGGCTCTGCCTTGCTGGCTCAGTCTTGTCCCTCACATCTCAGTGCACTCTCCTTTCCCTCTCCATTCAGATTTTCCCTTCTTCAGCCCCCACCTTAGTGTTCTCCCTACACTATCTTTTGCACAGAAGTCCAAAATGTAATGGGGAGATGCAGAGGTGGGCTGCCCATTCCAGAGGTTTGTCCATCCCCTTGACCTTGTCATCTATGTTGCTGGGCTCCAAAGATCCCGACTGTGCCTGCCTGGTGGGGATGACAGGCCCCAGATCCTGGTCACACAATAGCAGCACTGTGCTGGAGAAAGCAGCTCTGTCAGGCTGCCACCGCACTCCGCATCCACTGAGCATGTGGGAGGGGAAGGGTGTTCCTCTACTCCCATGCACACTGATTGCTGGACAACATCAGAGAGAGGATGCAGGGATCAATGCCCAAGACCAGCATCACCTCTTTCCCCTGTGCATTGCGAAGGCAGGTACCACTTTCCAGGGACAAGTGTGGCTTTGCAGGTGCCAGGCTGGCAGAGCTTGGATCTTTGCTCTGCTACAGGTTCCCAGGGGTATTTTGGGCCAGGTAGCTTGCGCCATGCTGGTGCATTGTGATCGCTACAAGCCAGGTACACAGCTGGGTCCCTGCAGCTCCACACTCAAGGTATGGGCAAGGAGCCCAGGCATCCCAGCCCTTGACCAATACCATGCACAGGGCCATGAGATGCACCAACTTGGGGGTTTCTGAGGCAGCCCCATGCTGTGCAGTTTGAGAAGACCCACAGACTCTCCCCATGTCCTTTGCCATCAGCAGCACAGCTCCACTGATGGGGGCCATCAGATAGACCTTCTCCTGATCCTGGCTCAGCATCTGGCATCACTGCTGGGCTGGTATAAAAGATGGCTTTCTCAGCCCTCTCCTCATCCATTAGCATCTTACAAAGCCATGAGGTACCATAAAGGGGTGAATGTGGCATCAAAATAACATTGCTGCCATGTGCAAAGCTGTGATTGCACCCAAGGCTCCTGAACAGGGAAGGAGGAGGGAGGCTCCTGTTGCCAGGAAAGCTGCCAGTAGCAATGGCAGAGCTGAGTGGGCAGTAGGGGCTAGCTGTTTTGCTCCATGGCCTTGCAGCAGCCCTGGGAGGGGTGAGAATTGGGAGCAATGTGGGGGTTTGCCCCCATGTAGGCATTCCCAGCCATGTGTCTCACCTAGGGAAAGAAAAGGCAGCTCTTTCCAGGCTGATCAGTGTGTTGCCTGCCATTATCAAAGGGGAAAAATTCACAACTTCCTTCTGAGCTGTCCCTAAAGCGTAGTTCATGCTGGGGCAGAGGCAACCTTGGAAAGAGAGGTTCCCATCAGGGCTATAAACCCCCTTTCGAACCCTGACTTAGAAAACACTCAGATTTCTCTTCCTTCCTCTAAGGATTTCACTGTAAATATCATTTGCAGAGCTCACTGCTTCACAGCTCGGGGCTGTAACACAGTATGGGAGGTTTTGATTCACGAGGATTGATGCTGCGCTTTGGTAAGCTGAGGCCCTTCCTAACCACAGGCCCTCTTGCTCTAGCTTGGCCAGGGAGGCAGTGGGTTGGTTTGATGGCATCCAACAGAAGATATGCTGCTTGGTTATTGTAGGGCAGCTCGAGATCCTGCTGATGGCTGATCTGTAGGTGCAGGTTTATTATTGCAGATTTGCTCTTGAGCTCCTCTGTGTGTAACGGTGATGGTCTGGTGATGGCTGAATCACTGATACTGATCTCCCACATCTTCCTCTTTCCTTTTCCTGAAGGCCACTGCAAGCATCTTTTGTAGAAGGAAGAAACACAAAGGGCTCTGCAAGCCCACAGCAAGGAATGAAGGGCCTGTCTGGGTTTCCCTGCATGCCCCAACTCCTTCCATGCACACGTGTGCACATGCATGCCATGGGCACCATCCTTATTAGAAAGCCTCCTCTGTAAGTTTTGTTTTAGCTGTTGGAGAAAGAGAACATCTCCCTTGCTTCAAGTCATGCATTGAACTGAATCTGTGTCTTCCTGCTTCTCCCCTGTAGGAATTAAACCCCAGGGTTCAAACTTAAACAGGGGAGATTTAGGTTGGATAGAAGGAAGAAATTCTTTACTGTGAGAGTAGTGAGGTGCTTGAACAAGGTGCTCAAGGAAGTTGTGAATGCTCCAATCCCTGGCAGTGCTCAAGGCCACTTGGAGCAACCTGGTCTAGTGGAAGATGTCCCTGCCCATGGCAGGGAATTAAATGACTTTTAAGGTCCTTTCCACCCAAACCATTCTATGATTCTATGATTAGAAGACCAGGTTGGGATTTAGGGACCAGGAGGAAGTGAGAGGAGTCCCAGTTGTTCTGTCCCACCCATGGGGATTGTGGTGGAGCCACCCCGTCGCTGGCATGCAGGGAAACTTGCTCCTGCCAGGCAAGCATGGTTTATACTTACACTATATACATGACTTATATACAGAGCTAGTCCTTCCTTCATCCTCATCAAAACGGGTCCAAATCCAGCTTGCTTCCTGGCAGCAGAGCTAGGAAGGGGCTGTGCAACCATCAGGCTTCGAGCCAGTCACTTTGTGACGGCAGGACGCCTGCAAAGCCTTGGTTCCACAGCTCCAGCAAGCCCTCCGTCTGGGATAAAACCTCTGAAACAATGGCCCCGCTTCCCAGTGGCCAGCAATCCAAAGGATGCCGTGTGCTGAGGCAGTCAAACATGCAAGGATTTATGACAGCCAGAGGAAGCTGCTCTCTGGCCGCACCGGTATGGGATTCAGCAATACAATAGCCAGAAGGAGCACGGATGCTCCTCAGCTTTTTCTCAGGGCCTAGGGTAAATAATCCCCTTCGATGGGAGCCGTATGGATTCCCGTAAAGCTGAATAGCAGAAGCAGTTTCCCAGGCTTATGGTTAATAATCATTGTTTCCCAGGCCACATAATTATTATTGTGACTGTCAGGAACCTGGGAGAGAGAGCACAGGCACCACATTTTCCCAATCAGAACAATTTAATTCTACTTAAAAGGAGCCAGCTGTGAAACAGTAAGTGCACCCTGACCCTCAGGAGAGGAAGATGGTTGGTGTCCATGTCCTTGTGGACCCACCACCCCCTGCACTAGGGAGGACTTGGAGCTAAGAGCATGTGACAGAAACCACAGCTCCACATCTCATGAAATTTGTCTCAGGGTCTCAGATGCCACAAAAATGCTTTGGAAATTGCTGCAGGGTAGAGCAAAGCAGGGAGGGAGGGAGGGAGGAATGTGTTCAACTCAGCAGAGAAAAGCAAGGCAGCTTCTGTGCAAGGGCTAGGAAGAAGCAGGGTACAAGGCTTTCTGCAGCCAAGGTCCAAAGGGTTTGCATGGCTCAGGCAGGAGAAAGCAGCAAGCAGCTGATCGGTGCGCATTCATTCGTTCACAGGTGAGCTGGCAGTGCTGGAAGCCAAGTCTTTCTGGATGGGGATGGGAAGCTATGGGGAGCTGCCAACTGCAGGGCTTTTAAGCAGGGGGAAAAGGAGGACAGGCACCCCAGCAGCTCCCACAAAGGTAGATGGTGCAGAGCACCGGTTAGATCATGCTTTTTGATTACCAGCAAATTAATTTGCATGGTGGGAGAAAAATGATGCTGCAGGCAAATTCCTGCCTTGACAGGTCGGAGCAGTTACCCAGGCAGCAGGGGTGGGACCAGCCTCAGACATCAACTGGAGGAGACAGGGCAGCTGCATGGTCCCTCCTCACAGCAGTGCACATGCCAGTGAGCCCGAGCCCATGCAAAGGGATGGGATGCATGCCCTGTTCCTCACACGTGCCAGAGGCAGCCAAGCCCTGCCCTTAGCAGCAGCAGCAGTGGGGCTCTGGCTGGTGGAGGAGCCACACAAACATGGCATGGCATGTTTGCTGGTCCAAAGTGTGGTGAGGTTTGTAGGCTGCGCATCACCAAGCACCTTCCTTGCTTTGCTTGGGGGGTTCCCTGTGTTTGCACGCTCCCCGCGCTGGGGTGGTACTGTGAGAGAGAAGATATGGTACAGTTCAGTGAACACATGGACAGCTTGACAACTTTGGAGACCAAAAGGTGATGCATGAAACAGGGTGAACAGGGTCTGTGTGGGTCTCCTGTTTTCAGACTCGGACAGTCTGGCTTGCCTCATTTACCAGCAGTGCCCTCACCTTGTTGTCCAGATCTGTCCATGCTTCATGGCAGAGATGGTCTGGGAGAACAACAGCTGGGAGTGAGACAGTCACTCAGTGGATTTGTCCATCTCCTCTATCCCAGGCTCCTGGGTAGAACTATGGGGTGATAGCCCCAGGGATTGGAGCCTCCCATCTCTATCTCCTTTCACATCTCCCTGCCAAAAGGGTTTCACCTCAGGGATGTTATGTAAATGCTTTCCAGTGCCAGCACCCAATTTTGGCTGCTCAGGTTACAGGAAGATTGCAAGAGCCATTTGGAATAAAGGAGCAGCATTTAAAGGGGTACAGCAGCCGTAGCACATAGGGTCTGCTGGGAGCAGCACGGCTGCAACATCTCCCAGCTAAAGGCAAAGACTGAGATGTGCTGGGCTTGCAGAGGAATCCATGTTCGTGGAGAGTCAGAGCAAGATCACCCGTTACTACAAGAGAGACATTGAGGTGCTGGAGAGGGGCCAGAGAAGGGGAACAGAACTGGTGAAGAGTCTGCAGCACAAGTGTGATGGGGAACGGCTGAGGGACGTGGAGGGGTTTAGTCTGGAGATGAGAAGGCTCAGGGGGGACCTTATTGCTCTCTACAGCTGCCTGACAGGAGGATGGAGTGAGGTGGGGTCGGTCTCTGCTCCCACGTAACAAGTGATAGAACAAGAGGAAACGGCCTCAAGCTGCACCAGGGAAGGTTTAGGCTGGAGGTGAGGAACAATTCCTTCCCTGAAGGGTGTTCAGGCATTGGAACAGGCTGCCCAGGGCAGTGCTGGTGTCTCCATCCTTGGAAGTGTTCACACACCGTGTAGACGAGGCCCTCAGTGACATGGGTTAGTGGTGGCCTTGGCAGTGCTGGGAACAGTTGGACTTGATGGTCTTAAAGGTCTTTTCCAACCCAGCTGATTCTATGATTCTATGATAAGATCAGGAAAGGTTACTTTGAGCAGGTTTGAGGTGCAGGCAACGGAGGCAGTGACTTGCCTGAGGTTACACACAGCAGTAGGGTGTAAACACAGTCTCCTTCCCTACATTAGGACTGGTGTGCTCTTTGGCTGCAGTCTGGTTTCATTGCGTGGTGACTGTTCTCAGAGCCATGCTATGGAGGGAAGAAATGTTGGATTTTCTGCTTCCAGGTCTAAGTAAAGGGCTCTCCAGCTCCAAGACATTTCTGGCAAGCAAGAACACAATTGCTCTGAGGCTTGTGGGAGCTGTGATTCCCTCAGCCCCTTCAGCTCTGCCAGTGAAGGGGGAGCCAAGTTCAGGGGTCTGCCTCATGCCTATTGCCAGGACAGTAACACTGCCAGTCAAATATAGGAAAAGAAATGCCTTTTCCCTGAATCCAGTTCTGGAACACATCAGTCGTCATGGGTCCCTTGGGTTAAATTCTGGCTCAAAAGAGAATCTTCTCCAAATAGACCTTCTCTAGGGACTTTTCTGGCATCCTCTGCAAACCTTTCTTTGTGGGCCATGATACTGTCATGGAAATGGGCAGTTGAGGTTGCCGGACTGTTGGGGTGGATAACCCATGTGGTTCAGCTCTCCTGCTGGATGGGAATGGAGGGAGGCAGATGGAGGGGGAGACCTGGCAGCAGGAAAGGGCAAGGCAGGTTTCCTGATGGACACATCACATTCCTGAGCCCCACACTGCACCTTGGGAAGGTAAGGCAGGGCCCAGGCAGTGGCAAAGCAATATTTCCCTATGCGTGCTCCTTTTCAGAACAGGACCTGTCTGGACCACTCACTTCTTGGCCATTCAGCTAAGCCAGCCAGAAGAGGGGCTACGTTAGATCAGTTGGCAAGAGCTGAGTTTCTTTAGGGGAGGTTAATGCCAGTGACATTCAGCTTCTGCCAGGGACAGTTTGGAGGTGTTGCTGCAGGAGATGGGCACCTTCTCTATGTTTTGAGCTTTGAGCAATGGGCCTGTCGACACCTCACAAAGGCACACAAATTGCAGCCAGAAGCTGCTCCCAGCAACACAGACGACAATAACATTCCTGTTGCCTTCAACTGCTGTCGTATTCTAGCCATTGTATCTGTTGACAATACGCTGTGAGAAGAGCTGAGGCGCTTCCAAAATGTCTCTTCAGTGCCAGCCTGTGAGTGATAGAATTCTTTGGTACCCTGTCAAGGCACCAGTGCAAACATCAACTCAGCTCCCTGAATGGCAGTGGTGGTGGGATGCTGGAGAGGAAGCAAGACCAGGATAGGAGGGGTTGGAAGGACAAAAGAGGGAGTGAGTGGAAGGATGGAGATACATCTGTAACCCAGACCTTCTTGCTTTTCTCTCTGACAGTGCTCCCCTCCTGCAGTATGTATGGTGACAGAACCTGTTTATATTTTGTTTCTGTTCTGTTTCTCTCTTTGGACTTGATAGAGAAAAAAAAAAGAAAGAGCAGCAGATGCAATGGAAAAATGAAGTGAGAACAGCAATGCTCCTAGGTCACCCTTCTTCTCCTTTCCATTGTGCTTGCCAAGCACAACCCATTTCGGTCTCTGCTAACAATGCTTCAAGCTGCACTACACCACGCTTCTGCTCTCCAGAGCATGAGCTGAAACAGAATCTCCTGGCAGCCCCTGGGAAATGCAGTGGTGAGGAACACGTACAACCGCCACGAGGCTTTTACCCTGACTCCAAAGCTGTGCGGTGACACCGTCATGAGATGAGTGCTCCAGGGTACCACGTGAGGATCGCAAATGGCTCAGGAAGACACCACGTGCAGCATCGGAGCGAGCAGCCAGCCACAACTCTGTGTGCGTGAGAAATGGCATGGCAGCTAGGATGAGGCTGTTGATGAGCCCCAGAGGGGTTCATACACCAGTCTGTTGTCTTTAATCAAAAAGATACGGTTTTTCCCTCTGCTTGTCCACAATCCTCATGACTCTGAACTGCTCATGCTTTGATCCGTCCTGAAGGAGAGCTTTGAAACACAAGGAGCATAATCCAAGGTAGAGCCCCAGACACTAGCATGTTCAGGTGCCTGATCACTTGCACTTGGTCTTAAAGAGATTAAAGTTGAACTGTCTCCAGCAAAGTCACCTTTGGCCTGTGGTCTGCAGCCCCCTGTTTCTGAAAGGTCCATGAAAGGTAGCTAGGGAGAAAACTTGCTGGCCAGTTTAAATTCACAGTGTGGGGCTTGTGCCTTCAAAGGGAGAAAATATTGTGAAGATCTCTCAGAAAGGTTGAAAGCCACCAGTGAGTGAAACTGGAGGCGTTTACAGGAGATATGGCTATGCTGGCTGTGGCGTATCTTTTTATCCCCAAAGAAGTTTTGCCTGCTTTTAGAAAGCACTGCAGGACCTGGTTCCTCTCATAGTCCTCTCTTAAGTATTGGCTACAGAGTAAATGGAGGATGTTTTTCTTCCCTGAATATCTATTTCCTTCCTAAATAAACCATGGTTGAGTCTGTTGTAGGGTTTTTGTTTTGGTTTAGGTTTTGTTTTGTTTTCTTTTAATGGAAGAAACACAAGCCAGTAAGGGTCTTACAAAGCTTTTAGTCCCTGGATACTATGAGGATTGTTGAAATCACTGAACACAGAATAGGAAAGGACCTTGGGATCAGCTAACCCATCCAACTTTCCAAGGTAGGATTAACTAAACCTAGACCATGCTTGGCAGATGTTTTTTGACATGTCTTTAACAGCACTCCAATCATCCAGCCTACTCGGGAAGTGATTCACTCACCTTATTATTTAGAGACGGTTCGTGGTATTGACCTGGATCTTACTGTGTTTTAAGCACGTGAGTTTGACTTTCCCCAGTGGGAAAAGAGAATGGGTTACTCCCTTGCCTTTTTCAGTGACTTTTCACATGTTTGAAGCTTATTACTGTGGCTCCTCTCAGTCTCTTGTAGACTGGATGAAAACAAAAGCCATGCTTTCTGTACCTCCCATCGCAGTTGGAGGGTTGGCTGTGATGGGAAAGCAGCTGGGCCACCCTTTCTGCAGTTCTTCCACTGTCTGTGATGGTAACGATAGAGATGGAGTGGTTAACGGTATGACAGGTCAAATGCCACCAGTGCTCTGCACTCACATTGCTCAGCTGAGAGCAATTCACATGCATCAGCACCAAGATGCCCTTTTGCAAACCATCCAAAGGCTTGAAGCTGTGGCTCCCCAAAACTGCCCTCATCCTCATGAGTCACAGAACAAAGGAGCTGCTGGGTTTGGACCCTGTTACCTGGTCTGTGTCCTTTATTGATATGAACCTTGTGATCTCTTCTGCTCTGACTCTTACCTCTTACACCACTGAGCTTCCAGGAAGGCTTGGACTGAGACTCAAGCACCCACCCTCTGTGGGCAAGTTCAGACACAGGTTTTTGCAAGCAGGTCTTTGCTTCACCCATGGACAATTTTCATCTGGGTGGTTTGCCTCCAGCCCCATCTGTTGTTGTGGCTTCACACATGCAGCTCGTGGCTTGTTCTTGCCTCCTACTCCTTGGCCTGCCAAAGTCCCATCCCTGTTGCAAATACCACAGCCTTGAAGCAGTCAGGTACAGTGTTCCTCCCATGTTACAGGGAAATCAATCCTTTATATCCATAGAGAAGTAGAACTGCATTGAACTGTTTTCTGAGTCAGCGTCACTCTTGAAGCTGGTGAAATGTCAGGATTTGGTCCACAGTTTCTGCAAGGCTGTTGTATGGTAAACCTAGGCTAATACCCTCTGTGTAAGTGAGGCTAAATGTTGTTTATGACAGGACATTGCTCCATATCCAACCTATTGCATGGACATACTTTGTGTCTCTAGTATTATTGTCTAACCCTCCTACACTTAAGACCTGGTGTCACCCCATCAATATTGCAGTGGAATGCAGTATTGTCTTACTGCATACAGCAAGACAAAATCATGTTTGCAGGTAACATTTCAACAGCTCTTCTTATCCAGGCTGAAGCCTGGGGCGTGTTTAAGGTGCTTGGGAGACTTAAGTGTGGATAGCTTCATTTTGGCCTGCTGACAGGACATAAGACTTTGGCCTCATCCTCCACAGGTTTCCCCTTAGCTGCTTTGCAGTGTCATAGTATCCTTTCTGCCACCACACAAACATACTTAATGCATGCCCTGCACCTCTCCTGCAGCCAGGACTGTGGCCTGTATCACCTACACGTGCTTGTACCAATATCATCCTCTTCATACACTCAGAAAGAGGAGCCTCTGACCTACCAATAGCGTGATAATGAAATGGTGAGTTTGGTCACAGAGGTGGCCTGGGAAATGCCCAGCTTTAGGGTTCCTTCTGCCAGGTGTTCCTTGCCTCTACCAGAAAAGACGCAGCTAGGTATGGCATCCATGCTAGCATGGAAGTGCTATTGCTGGGAAGTTCTGCCTCCAGAAGGCCATGCACAGCCACTATGAGGCCCCTGTGCTGGGGCTTTTGGTGGGATACTGTTGTCATTGCATAGCAAAGCTTTGTAATCCCCCTCATTACATACTCATCAAGCTTTCAAGAGCAGGTAAGTGCTTTTCACAACCAGAGCAATTGCATGCTGCAAATCAGGGTGTACTTCATGTTGTTGGTTGGGTGCCCCCTCCCAGTGGCAGTTTTGGGTTGGTCACTGACACATGGGGACCACACCATGTCCTCCACAACCAGCACAGCAGTGCCTCTGACAGCTCAGTCTCTCTTTGCTCAGCACTGAACAGTTTCACCTCCATCTCCAAAGCATCTGTCTCACTGGCCTTGGAGCTGTGGTCGCCCTCACAGATCCCTACTCAGGCTGCATGAGAAAGAAACATCCTCAAAACCATAAACGATCATGTGTTACTTCTGTTGAGGGTACCAGTGGGAGTCCCTTACCCCAAGATGAGAATTTTGCAGTGCAAACAGACATGCTCTGTGCAAACTCCTGTGCTGGTCTGCTTTGCACTTGGGGTCCGAACAAGTCGCATCTCTACTTGTAATTGCCGATACAAACTCTCCTGATGCATAAAGACCAAACACTGCCTGACTCTCTGACTGGGTTCCCAGCTCCAAATGACAATTTTTGAAGTCCCTGGCAAAATTTATTCTGAATTCATGTTCTAAAAGGGCAGAAAGCATTCAGGCATTTCCTTGTCTGAGAAAAGGTGGAAAAACTCTCGGAAGGTGACCTATCCTTTAACATGCTGCTTTTGTTCAGAGGGTTTCTTACTCTGAAAGCCAGGTCTGATGCTTGCTTAGCTGCTCTGAGCAGTGTGAAAATGTTGTATTATGTGGTTGTCAGAAAACCATGATGGGGCTTGTCCACTTGGGAAATTTTACTGACATAACTTCTTTGACTGTCTGAATTATGTTGGTGTAGCGAAAGAGATGATAGATATGACCACATATTATATGTCATTCCTTAGCTAACAATGCCGTGCAAAGAACATGTTGTGGGCAATGCCTTGTTTTGATGTCTCTGGCCTGTGTAGACGGCGGCTTCCTCTGACTGCAGTCAATTCCCAAGGCTGCACAAAGGTTATGGACTGCCTCCAAGCTTCCAGTCAGGGACCACAGTTGTGTGTAGGGGTATAGTAATAGCTAAACTATACAGTTACTTCTGATTACATGCACATCAGGGACATTAGGACCAGGCCTTTGCTACATCTGCTATCAGTCAAGGTTGTGAAGAAGCATAAACTTTTGCTTACTGAGGAGTTGAAATAAACTACAACTGATAGTGTAAAGCCTTGTGTGTTTTGCTGCACAATATAGCAGTGAGTTACCTTGAGAAGGAGTTTCTTAACAGAGACCTTGCAAGACAGTGGCCAGCCAAGAGTGTTTTGCAGCTAGCAGCCTCACCAAGCACTTATATAAAGAAAGGATAAAGGTTCTGTGGTCTGAAGAGCAGCAATGGAGGCAGGTCCCAAAGCAACTGAGTCCTACAAAGTCCAAGCAGGGCTCAGATCCCTGCAGTGAGTTGTTTTCTAGCAAAGTCTAACAATTCTTTGTGTCTTGCCTGGTCCTCCCTGTCCATGGATACCTTGACAACTTCACCAGCTGACAGGGGAAGAGGGCTCCCAGCAAAGAGAAGCAAGATAGCCCTCTTCCACACCTTTTAGTCCCAGGTCATTTAGCCTGACCATAGAATAGAACCATAGCATGGTTTGGGTTGGAAGGGACTTTAAAGCTCATCCAGTTCCAACCCCTGTCATGGGCAGGGACACCTTCCGCTAGACCAGGTTGCTCCAAGCCCCATCCAGCCTGGCCTTGAACATTCAAAGGATGAAAGCTCCATCTGGACACCGTCAGCTCCAGGGAAGGACAAGTCACAAACCCAAACAAAGTAGATATGTGAGATTCTATTTTTTTGCTGTAAGTAACAAGCAGACTTTTGTCTTTTATGCTCCCTTCTGCAAGACAACTGATTGCGAAAAGGCAAAGCTGGGAGGCTGAACACCCCAGGTGTAACTGAGATCCATGTTATGCTAAAGAGGAGCTTTGCTACACATGGTGACATTTGTTATGCCATTGTTTGGCCAAGCTCCTGCTGCTCTCATTAATGCCAGATTGGGTTCCCGTCACCACTCTCCTGCTGCTTTTCATTATGTGGCCATTGGCCAAGAACTGCTGGGGAAACCCCTACCCCTTAGTATGGGTGTCAGCCGATCCAACCAAACCAGAGAGCTCTCGGGGTGCAAGCGCATAAAAGAAAACAGCAGGAATGTTGGATGAGCAATGAAGGGATGAAGGTCAGAGGGTTAAACATGCAAGAATAGGGAGCCGGGGGGGGGGGCAGGGAAGAGGGCACAGAGCAAAGCGCTACTATTCATGCCCTCCTCTCCCTATGTACGTCCAGAGTGCAGGGAGAGAAATAGGGAATAGGAGGCTGCCAAGGCCTTGTGATATGGTGCGGCTGCAGTTGGAGAGGGTGAGGTAGAAAGGTGGGGAATAAAACACATAGGCCTTGGGGAAGATGGGAGAGGGGTTGGAGTATGTCAGGTGCATGCCGAAGGCATTTATGTCTGGAGACCCCATAAACCATGCTGTGATCATGCCCGTGCCTGCAGCTTCTGTGGGGTGTGGAGTCGGCTCATGGAGATAGCAGTCCTCCTGGTGTCCTTCAACATCTGAGGGTAAGGGCAACTCCATTTAGGGCCTGGGAAGAGGGAGTAAGTGGAGTCCAACCATTTTTAGTCCAGAAAAGCTCTGAATTTGGTGACATCTGCCAGGACTGTTCTCTAAAGCACTAGGGTCTTTCTGCCATCTGCACACAAGAAGTGGAGGATACCCAGTGGGGACTGACCAAGGACATCCCCTCTCTGTCCCTTGGTGGCTGCAGGAGACCTGGACCCCCAACTGGACAGGGGGAGAAAATAAGATGAAAAAAACCCTTATGGTCAAGATAGTGACAGTTTAACAATTAAAAAAAAGCTTCACATGGAAGCAAGGCTAAAAGAGGAATTTGTTCACTTCCCATCAGCAGGCAATGTCCAGCCATGTCCTGGGAAGCCCGACCTCAGTCCATATAGTAATTGCTTGGGAAGATAAATGCCATAACCATGAACACCCTTCTTCCTCCTATTCTGGAGATTTTACTGTTGAGTATGATATATAGTATAGTCATACGGTATATAATATCCTTTTGGCCAGTTTGGGTCAGCTGTCCCAGCTGTCCCCTTCCAATCTCTCATCCACCCCTAGCCTACTTACTTGTGGGGTTCAGGATGGAGAGAGACAAAGCCTTGACGCTTGTGCAAGCATTGTTCGGCAGTAGCCAAAACACTGGTGTGCTATCAGTGCTGGCTTAACCACAAACGCAAAGCACAGCACCATAGGGGCAGCCATGGAGAAAGTTAACTTGCCAACTCCATCCCAGACAAACCTAGTACAGAGAGTAGGCATGGCTCGTCTCGTTTGTACACACACTTGCTCACCTTTTTTTGCACATTCTTGCCATCTCATTTGGACCTGGGACTGCCTTCCCAGTGATACCCATTTCCTAAATGCCATTGCGCCAGCTCCATCATGTATACAATGAACCATTGTCTGATGTCCTCAGGATGTCCTCTGATGCCCCCACCCAGAGATGCCCACCTCCCTCCTGCATGCTACCACATACACCTGCAAATGAGACGTCATAGACATTTGTGCTCATACACACCCATTTATTCCTACCACAAATACAGCTCAAACATGAATCTGAACCTTTGCTGGCAAGCTACTTACCAACCTGAACTCTTCACCTAAAGTAGGTGACTGCACAGGTGAGCAGCACTTACAATACAAATCACATTAGCTTCCCTTCTGGCTTCCCATCCAGACAATGTGTTAGCCTGGAAGTCATGTTAGGTCAAGAGATGTAGAAGACAGAACTAGCTGCAGCTGCCTTGAACAGCTTTGGGAGGATCTTTGTCTTTGTTCAGTTTTGATCCTGCTTTAATACACAAACGAAACTGGTTTAAAGCAGCATGCAGAGCCCCTGGGAAACCCACTGCTAGAGCAGACACTTGGCTTTGTCTGATGCCTGGGCACCCCATGCAGAATGGGGACTTTGTGTTAGCCTTTAAAAGATAACTAATTCGTATAGGAGGTTCATGAATATTCAGCTTGTGCTTAGGGTTGGGAAGAACAATCCCTAAAACAAAGAGGCAAATTCTTTTACCCTTCATCTGGGGGAATGCAGTTTTCAGCCTCTGGGCTGTGAGTAGCCTGCACTCCTGAACTGTCCCAGTTGGGTCCATTAATGACCCATGGTTTTCCAAGCCTGAGCATGCATCACTTGTGAAAAACGGATGCAGTCAGCGGGGGCTTGGAGTTAATGTTTCCAGATGAAGGAGAGTTTGGAGGTGAGTCCAAGAGCATAAGGAGCCAGGCTGAAGTCAGTCAGTCTAGCTGCTGTAGCCTCTCTGGCTTTGTCCCTTTCTGTGGCTGGTACCTGCCCTGGGAAGCTGTAGCAGAGAAGTCTCCCAGCAGTGTGGACAGGGCTTTTTCTGCATACTGGGGGTATTCCCCTGTGCAATGAAAAGCAACCAGTGCAGACTTTGCCTTCATCGAAGAGGTTTGTCAGTAATATGCTATTCCCAAAGCTGTGTGTGTTCTCCTCCCCTATTTTCCTTGCACAGCACACATTTTAGAGCTTAGACTGTCAAAGTACTGATGGCAACAAACTACTAGTAAATAATGATTGTATCTTGTTTGTCTACGTTCAATGACCCTGCATGTGTTTTGAACTCAAGATACTCCTTCCCAGGCAATATGCAGCTGATGAGCAGGAGTTTGCTACGCCACAGTGGCCTGGGTGCGTATCTAGGTTCCTGTATACATACTTTTCCATGCAAAGCAGTTGTTGGCATTGTTTGCAGGAATTTCCAAGTGAAATAAGCTTTCCTTGTAAAGTGAAATAAGCTTTCCTTGTAAAGTGAAATAAGTGTTCCTGGTAAAAGTGCTCCTTTGCAGCATAATTGTACCTAGACTTGGGTTGTTACAGCTCTTTTACAAAGTGCTGTCTTCCCTCTTCCTCCCAGCCCCCTTCCAAAATGATTACACAGGTAGCACTTTTAAGTACAGCCTTGTTTTCTTTGACTTCACCCTTACAGGAACTCTCCAGGCTCCTGTAACTGTTCCTTGTTGTCCAACCAAAGCAGTAGAACAAGTTGGGTGACCACTGGGTGAGTGATCGCCACCCCACAGCAGAGAAGGCAAACATCCAGGGCTGGAGCTGGGCAAAGTGGGCACTGCTTGTGCCAAATGAAGGTGGTGTTACTTTTGTGGATCTCTGGTCTGGTCCCAGAACTCTGCTCCAGAGGTCGCAGGTTGCTAACTATACATCAGTGCTACCTCCTGGGTGTGCAAGGCACCTGCTCAGAGATGTGTGTGCTGCGAAGAAGGCTCTGTGTGACCTTTTCCCACTTGCCAGGAGGGTGTGCAACACCAGTTCCCATTGCCAGACCCTCCTCCATGCTTCCACCCATTGCCTTTCTTTTGCAGGGGCGTCTGTGTCCTCCTTTCTCCCCTTTCCTCTTTTACTCTCTTTTCTCCTTCTGCTCAGCTCCAGCTTTTCCATCCCACTCCATACTGCAACCCTCCATTCCTCCTGCCTTCCTCCAACCCTGTCTTTCTTCCCCCTTAATCACCATTCCTCTTTTTGTTTTCCCAGGAAAGGAGCTGCTCAGGCTGTCCACCTGCTGACCAAGGAGGAGGAACAGGGATGAAGGGGAGACACAGTCCATGTGCAGCAAGACTGGTGCAGCATAACCCTACACTGCTTTCACCCTGAGCAGTGATGGAGAGGGCTGTCACACCGTTATTGTTGTGTTGGCATGGCAAAGGTGGGAGGAAGGAGGCAGGGGATGGGGGGAAGGGACTTGAAATTTCAGTTGCCCCTTTGTCTTTTTACCTCCTCCAGTTTATCTGGTACCCTGTGGAATTTATGATCCTTCCCCCTGCAAAGGGCTGTTGTATTTCAAGTCACAGAGTGCCTTCCAGCTGGGTGATAGACTCCCAGTACTTTGGCCAGCTAGCCTGTCCTTTAAAAACCTCAAAGGCTTTAATGAGCAATAATGAACTTTCTCCCAGCAACAGATTTGGGAAGACTGATTATCTCTGCTCTACAAGCGCAGAAACAGTGGTGACCCAGTCTGAGCCTCTGTGGTGGAGCTGAGTGATGGACACAGCCCACAGTTTCTCATACATTATCCTGAGGCTGCTAATAACCCCTGTCCTTTTTCCTCCATGTTCAGCTGGATATTTGCCCAACTTGGGGAGAATAAGGACATTAACTCCTGTCACCTGAGGAGGCAGAGAACAGGTAAAGCTGAGACAAGTCCAGCAGAAGTCAGCCAGAACAATCCCATCTCAGTAGCAGTTGTCATCTAGGTACTGCTTTCCAGGTAATCCAGTTGAAGTACCTAAGGAGTGTCTGTTTCTTGTCTCATTGCTATAGTGGGTTGCAAATGGAACAAGAAGCGTGGCTTAAGAGAATGTAGCCCCTGCAATTGGAAAACCACAGCTTCCAAAGCGGTTCTGCCAGCAACGGCTTTTAGAAACAGAGCAGCCCCTCAGTGAAGCCCCAGCACCAGCAAGCATGAGGGGCAGTTCCCCAACCCCACCACCCCATGTCAGACCACTTGTCAGGGTCTGACCTCTACCTCCCCTCTCCTTCAGGCAAGGTCACAAATGGGATGAGCCCTAACAACATCAGGACACCCCCAGCAGCACTGCCTTTCTCTATTAGTGGGACACAGCTGAGAGTCATTGAGAATTGGAGATAAGCCCAGCACTGGGAGCACGACTGTTGCCAGCCCTGTGGTATGGTGGGAGAGGCAGATGAATACAAAGATGGGGATTTCACACCCTCTGTACAAGGTTTGAGGCTCTGGAGGAGTCTTGAGCACCTGGGGATGTGGTAGGCTGACCAGAGGCCCTCTGAGGATGCAGGTAGGTGCTGATGTAGCCTTCTGCATGCTGGGTGAAGCACCAGATATCCCAGCTCCTGGGGCAAGGTATCATGTGTAAGGTGTCATGTGTTGCTGGTGGTTCCACGTCCCTCTGTAGCTCAGCTGGGGTGGAAGGACACACAGACTTCTGGCAAGCAGGGTGCCTGGCAGGTATGGCTTTGTCTGAGCGCTGCCAGCCCAGCCTCCTCTGCCTGGGCACCTGGGCTGGCTTTACTGCAGTGGTACAATGTGCAGCTGCGCCAGTGCTGCTGTGTGCACCCCAGTGCCCTTTCCTGCCACTCAGGCATCCCAGACACCATGAAACCTCCCTTTCCCTAGGAATACAGGAGCCTGAAGGCAAATCAATCTACTTTTTCTCTTTGTCTTGGCAGATACAGTGCCTTTAGGCTGTAGTAGGTAGCTGTAAGGCTGTTAACTCCTTCCTCTCTGTCCTGAGATGCAGTTACACCAGCCAGAGCTTTTGTGCAACCAACACCCAGACTGTCAGCTTGATAGGAGTGCCCTCCTTCGTTATCACCTGGCACTCCAGATGTGTCAGCCTTCCTCCTGGATGCCAAGTTTCAGAGGTCTAGAGGATACCCTTGAGATTTAGCTCTCTTGGAGTCACTTTCCATGCTCTCCTGGAATCTCTATGCCTGAGAAAGGGACACATAAGCTGCAAACTTGTTGGATTTGCATTAATCTTTATATTTGTCAAATGTGGAAGGCCTGTTCTTCAGTAGCTCTGATAGTGCTTCACTGAGATCCTCTCAGTGGGATTTGCAACAGGATAGCTGATGCTAGCATGTTTCCTGGATCGATTTCAGCTTGCCTTCCTGTGGCTCTGCCATGGCTGCTCTGGTTACCACCTGTAGATGTGCTGAAACCCAGAGCAGTAATGCACACCATGTCTTCTGCTGTGTGTGCTCGTGTGAGGGTGAGAAGGAATGCCATCTGCAAAGGCTCCTCCAGCTCCGCCACCACAGAGGGGGCATGCAAGCCTCGGTGCTAAAACCTGCAACTCAATCTGTAGACATAACCTTTTTGGTAAATCAAGCTGAGCGTCCAAAGTTCTAATTCTCTTGAATTATTAATGTTTTGCTCAGGAATTAATGTGGGTCAGGCTCTGTTTATGGGCCCATGTACTCATTTCAAGTGTAGGCTTATCCAGAGTTTGGAGATAGCTAAAGGCAGGAGTTTTGTTCAGTCTTTCTTTTTTAAAAGACTCTATGAAGTTATGACCCAGGGACAAGTATTCCCATAGACAAATGGGGCCCACGTTTCAGTTTTCTATTCCTTCACCAGGGAATTGTTCACTTAAGGCCATAGGGAATTTTATGATGTTGTCAGAATCCAGACTGAGTTTGAATTAAAGCTTAAAGGCTTGGACAGGTGAGCAAAAACTTTAAGAGAAAGCAGCAAGAACATGTGATGGAGCCTGGCATGTTTTCCTATGGACACAGCAACTGGGGAGAGGCCAGAAAGCCTGCCCCTTCATGCACGTTGTTCTTTCATACACGATGTTCTCTATGTTCATAGAAGCAAGGCAGGCCTGGCTTGATTTACAATAAGGATGATTTATGATAGGCATTGGGGAAATAGTTCCAAGTTTTTAAGGATCAGTAGTCCTCCAGTAAGAGCCCACAGTCTCTGCCACTGGACTGCCACCCACCAGTTCCATCAGTTCTTAAAAGTCCCTGCAGTTCAGGCAGGATGGGATATGTATGATCCTGCCTTAGAGCAATGGGTGGCTTAGATCAGCATGAGCTAATGGGTGAGGCAATCAGGATTCCGAGGAATCTTCCAGTTCCTTGGAAGAAGCAGCCTTTTGTGGTATACATTCAGTCAGCATCCCCTTCAGTCAGCTGTGTGTGGGGCTGGGTGATGAGAGCCAGAGGTTTCCTGGCTGCACCACTGTAGGAGGAAGCATGGGCGCACCTTGCATACAAGTGCATGGCACAGTGGGAAACGAATTTACAGCTTGATCTTCTTCATGGTTCAGCTCTAAACCCTACCCTTTGGATCAAGCTTTTCTTTCTCCTTCAGATTTAGGGTAGAAATCTAGTCTTGCAGTCAGACAGGTGTAAAGGTCTAGTTAGAGTAACTACTCAGCTACGCAGTGCAAAGCACAGAATTAGGTGCAGTACTTTGATTACCTTTTTTCATTACACTACAATATTGCTTCAAGGCATTCCTTTTTATAGTGGCAATGACCCAGTTCATGCTCCTTAACTTGGGTGCACTGACAGCAAGGAGCTTGGCTTTTCTACCCCAACCACATCAAACAAACAACAAAATCCTGCATCAACAGAGGCACAAGCACTACTCGCCAGCAGGAATCAGAGGTGTAACCTGCACCCGCTTGCATGGTTGTTTTCCAGCCCAGCCTTCTCTGACCATTACATCTGGAAGAGACATTTTGCAATCTATTGCAGAAGAAATGAGGCTCCCCATGGCACATCAGGAGAGTGGAAATGTTCAAAGTTAACAGCATGAGGTGGAGTACCAGTTATGCCCAAGTGCCTCTGCAGTCCTGAAGACCTTTCTCAGGTGAAGAAGAGGAGCTGACATATTTCCATTGTGTTCCAGCTCACCACAGCTGCCTCATAGCACCCTGTCTGGAGTCCCCATGTCTGCTCACACACTGGTCTTTGCTGTGCTATGATTTATTTCTTGCTATATTATAAGCTGATTTCAGGATTGCTAGATGGCCACAGATCTTGAAGGAACTCGTGTTTTGCTGTCAAGGACTCTGGAAGTGCTGCTGGAATCTAGCTGACCCCTGATACACTGCTGCATGTGTTGGCAACATGGATGAAAAGTATTTCCTAAACTCAAAAGCAGAGCAGGCTCCCTCTTTGGAAGAGCAATAAGTGAATCTTCCCTCCTTTTTTACCCAAACACTCTTCCCCCCCCCGCTTCTACTTCTCAGGGGTTATGCCCTTTTCTCACTTAGTTGCCTGGGAGAGGCAGGAAACGCAACATGACAGATCCATCTTTCTTAGGGTGGAAGCTCTCCCAGAAGCCTCAGCATGTTGGTGAAATCCAATGCCTCCGAGAACCACCCACCTCACTCATGCTAAAATCATTTCTTTACAGATTGCATGGAACAGTTTGTTGCGCAACTCTCAGAACATCAAATAACCCCCTTATTTATAGTATATACACTTACAACAATAAACCTTCCTTTAGTACTGTATTGGCCAATACAGATTTAAAAGGCTTTTTTTCCTTTTAATCAACCTCACAATTTGTTGTTTAAGCATTCAGTGCTTTAGCTTGAGTGGAGCTGGTCTCATGACTTCCCGTAGGACTAGTTGATTAGGTTTGCAAAGCTTGTTTCCTCTGCTGTGGTTCTCCAGGAGAAGATGGTACCACTCCAATTTAGTAATGCCAGCTTCTTGCTCAATATGCTCAGCTTGCATTGGGAAGCTTATGTTTTGAGATTGGAAGTATATGTGGGAAATGTCCCAGAAATGAAGCAAGAGGAAAAGGGACATTTCTGCAAGCTGTTAAGTAAGATTAGAAAATAGCTGTAAAATTCAAAAGGCTGTTTCTGCAGTAACTCCAGCCTGTAAAGGCCAGCAGCAGAACATCAACTGTTTCCAAGCAGCCCCCTTCATGCCCACTGCAGCTGAAATAATGTGTTTCTGCCAGTGCTCTGGGCACTAAGTCAGGCCCCAGAAGTCACACATGTCTCTTAGGTCCAAGCTAGTAGCCTTAGCCAAAGGCAGCTGTCCCTTGGCCAGATGAAGTCCCTCCATGATGGCTAAGAGAGACACCACCTATCTTGTTCCAGCCCCCTTATTTCAGCCAGGGAAGAGCTGATCCCCTCCAGTTCTTCCCCAGTCTTTTCCATCTCTTCATTGCTGGTGACTTCCTCAGGGCAAGGAAATACTTTCTTTCACCTGTTGGTACAGTTCCTAGGGAATGATTTGCATGCTTTTATGGGCAGTACGTGCCCTTGCCTGGAGATGCAGGAAAAGAGGATTGCATGGGCGTGACATGCATTAGCTCTTCAGAACATACCTCGGGGAGGCTGTCTGGTGAGTTTGGCAATGTCCTTGGCGAGGCACACTCTGAGGTAATAAGCTGCAAAGAATGAAGACAAGGCTGGTGCTGTTTGTTACTGCTGTCTTCCTACTTATCAAGGCATAAATAACAGAGAGGAAGCTCACACTGTGTAGGAACTGGAAGCAAGGCAAAGCTTTGTCATCTGTCTATTGGTATAGACTGGAGATGACTCAGGCTGTTTTCCTCACTACCTCTTTGCAACATATATGTATTTATACATGTTTATTTCAGTGAGGTCTTACTTTTAAAATTTCCAGGTGTAAGTATTCCAGAAGAGCATCCCAGCAAACCTTCCTCATGGAAGAGCTGCTTTTGCTGTCACAAGAGAGTTCTGTTGGTTTAGCTGATTTCAGTAAGTGAAACAAAAATGACTATATATTGGCAAAAAAGACTTATAAATGGATTCAACAGCATTGCACTAGAGGCTTTTACCATTATGGAAATTTCAACTTCTCTGCCAAAAAAAAAGGGGTGGGGGGGAAGATGCTCCTTAACAATATTGCTATTTTGGCACAAGAAAAGACTTTCACAGACCTGCCTTAAAATTAATTTTCTCAGGTATTCACTCAGCTCATGATTAGCCTCTCCCCACTAAACACCTCTTCAGTGTAGCTAGAGACTAGGCTCAAAACAAGCTAGGGCATCCAGCAGTCCTCCTGAACGCTCACATATGGGAACGAGATCCAAACTGACACTGAGCCCCCAAACTAAAATAAAATCCTCAGGCTTTTTAGAACTGAGAGAAATCACCTTTAGAAATGCTGGTTCTGGTGGGGTTTTGCTTTTATCTGCAACAGAGGAATCTGCTGGATTTGAGCATTAGATCAGAACATCTTGTGGCTTAAGGGTGGATCTCAATTATGCAGCTCAGGTCTATCACTAACCTTAATGGGCTCTCTGCATTGTTTCTTGAGGACATGCCCATGCAGACAATAGCTATGTGCTGGCAAGCCAAGGTCTAAACGCACCTAAACCACTATATAATCATTTAAAAACCCCACACTGGCGGATAGCGAGTTGAGCTAATGTACTTCATGTACTTGGCAGATACCTGTGCACTGTAGAAAGTGATGCTCACTGGAGGAGCAAAGCACATTCTCCTGGGACATGCTATTCCTCAGAGCTGCTCCCCTGGTCTACCATCTGCACTGTAATTGCCTCTTGGAATGCTCAGTGCTAACGCTATGGCCCCAGGGAATGCTGCTTTTTCAGCAGCCTGTGGGAAAGAACAAAGAGGATGACAGGAGAGTGCTGGGAACAAAGCGCAATGGTAGGCACCTCACTCTTCAGGGGAAAACCCTAAGCTGTAAGTCAGCAGATTTACCACAACTTCAGGCACTATTAACCCAACATTATGGCAAGTGTACATGTATGCGTTGCATGAAAGAAGATGCACTTGCCCAAAAGCAGCTGGTGCCAGAAGGACACTGAAAAGAACCATTACTATCCTGGTGAAGAGTCGATGTACACCTAAGCAGAGTCTGCGCTTTCAAGTTTGCCTGGTATGACAAGCAGAATATGGGCTCTGCCATGAACTTTTCAAGAAGCTCACGCAAGACAAGTTTTGGTGCAATTCACTGTCCCTAACTTTAGATTATTAAAAAATTTAGGCCTTTGAACAGGGACAAAGTTAGTGGAGAAATGTGGGGTCTTCCAGAGTGATACCTCACTTCTAGGTTCAGTGGCGGATGTTGGTAGAATGAATTGAGTATGGAAACATCATGAATCCCACTCTTGCCCCTCTATGCTGTGTTTCTTTGTCCCTTCTGTACAATGTAAAGAACAGCACAATGAGGTTCTTGCTGTGGGTACTGCAATTGGAGATAGAGTTTGCCAGCTGGGTAAATCCACAAGTGGCTAATACAGTGCATCAAAGAGGCTATGAGAGCATGAGTGACCTCTCAGAAGGGTGTACCTATGTGCACCTCTCATTACTCATGGTAAATGGACAGCATCCTCCCTTCAGTGGGTATTGCCTTGTGCAGCCAAGGGAGCTGATGCATCCACATGATCTTCCCCAACAATAATTTGTTCCCATGTGCATGGTCTGTGTTCCTGTCAACTGCCAGCTTGTACTTCAGGGTTTTCACTTTTTCTTAATCTGGGTGTAATCCCTCAGACAGGACCTATCACAGCCTCTGGCCAATGTGCAACTCTTATCTTGGGCAACCAGAAGCTCTACTCAAGAGTGTGACAATTGCATGATAGTCTGCCTGGTACAGTGGGGTGGAGGTGGCTGGCCCCAGTCAGACCTGCCACCCTATTCCCATCAGCAGCACAGAGATACCACCGAGGTGCCTTGCTGATACAGGGGAGTGCCTGGAAGTTATAAGTCAGAAGCACAACTGGGCAGATGTCCAAAACGCTGCTCCAAGTTATCTCTGCACAGGGCTGTAAATCCCCTCCATCCGCAGAGCCCCAAAATCAGAGGATGGAGAAAGAAATGGAGCAGCATCTTCCCCAGAGCTTTTCCTTGGAGGCTGGCTCTGCCCTGCCAAAAAAGATGGTGTGACTTGCATGCCTGGAGGAGACAACATGGGCCCTTCCCTGGTTTGAGTCTGAGCCACTTCTGCTCTGCACCAGCTTTTGGAAAGGTGCTTCATCAGGGACTGTAGTGATAGGACAAGGGCTGGTGGGTTCAAACTGAAACAGAGTAAATTCAGGTTAGATCTTAGGCAGAATTTCTTCCATGTGCGGGTGGTGAGGCGTTGGCACAGGTTGCCCAGAGAAGCTGTGGCTGCCCCATCCCTGGCAGTGTTCAAGGCCAGGTTGGACGGGACTTGGAGCAACCTGGTCTAGTGGAAGGTATCCCTGCCCATGGCAGGGGGTTGGAACTGGATGAGCTTTAAGGTCCCT
>JANHGB010052890.1:10797-23888 GCA_026283785.1 Coracopsis vasa
TTTTATGCAAATGGTAACATTTTAGGTCCGCTCTTGGGACTGTAAAACTACCACTGTCTCCTGTTGAAGCACGCTGAGGGATTGAATGTCTAGAGCGGAATACAACGTTGCTGTAGGAGCAGGAACAAAACTGTTGTGGAAGTTGGGGAAAGCTGTTACTTCTGCATTACCCATCAGTGGAACTGCCTCCATAGTCTTGAGTTAGGGTTTTGATGCCTGATTAACTTGAAAAAGGAGGGCAGAATGGAGAAAATGAAATATTACTTAACTGTTTGAGAAGAAACGATTATTTTTTTTTTCTCCCGCACTTGGCCAAATTAAAACTTCCAAGCCACTGCACAGCTTGTGACAAATAATTCTGAATTAAATTTCAGCTCGCTAAGTGTTTCCAACATAAATCAACTTCTGCACAAACAAGCACAGAAAGGGTCTTCCAAAGCGTGATTTAAAGTTGTGTGCTAGCTTTAGCTTATATAGAATATATTTTGTGTCAGTGTTCAGGGTAAAAAAAGAGACTTCTTATGCATTTGAGCAGGGATTTCTTTTGAAAGTTAGTAAGACAAATTTCAGAATTAGGGTCAAGAAGCTGGGTTTGGAGTTTTGTTTGCCACCGTAAGTAGTATCTGGTGTGTTTCCTTGTCTGAAACCCATTTTCAGAAAAAGATGGACATATCATATGTGTATTCTAATGTGTAGAAATTGCTTTGAATGTAATGATTTTGCCTAGAAGGGAAAGCTACTTTTGAATGTGTTTAAAAAAAACCACATTAAAAAAACAAACAAAGAAAAAAACAAAAAGAAAGAAGTAAAATTTTGTGAAGGGTCATTTCACCTGAAAGAAGTAATCACACCACCAGCTGAAATAAGCTGCTACTTAATAATCGCACGTCTGTGCATAGCTGTGCATTATCCTTCTCAAGGATTACCACTGCATTATAATACAGTATTTGAGCAGCCTACAATTTAAACCTATTAGAATTTAAATGTGTCACGTCTTTTTCTGTCATTTTAGAAAATGGTAAAGTTTTGGGTGTCTGAACTGCTTCATGTCTTCAGAGTCTAGGAAGCTGCTTGCCCTTAGCTTCCCCGTTTCCGTGCAAGCGTTGCACCGTTGTCTTTGCTCTGTCCCCTTCACGCATTCCTGATGGCAAACTTCTACGTGCAAAATGCGTGACGGGTATTAGCAGAGGATGTTACCGGAAATAGTTAATTGGAACTCGGTAAACTGAGACTATACTGCAGAGGCATGCAAATAAAGGTTAGAATCAGCCTTCAGTAAGTTGAAATGTTAGAGGGAAAGTTTAACGTGTTTCTCAGACCAACAAGCAGTGCAGCCTGTGGCTAGAGTTAAGAAAAGGAATGTGGAATTAGCTGCGTGTGTACTAGTGGACTGTGTGATGTTTGAATGAGTGTACAGTTAGAAACAAACACTTGCTGTTGCTGGTTCAGATATTGAAAGCATGTAAGATTCTCAGTTTATTTTGTCGGTTACGTTTAGGAGGAGCAGTTAGAAGCGGTATTGTCAGCTGCGGTCCAGACAGGTTCTTTAGAACTTCTGACTGGATGCATTAAACATTGGGCATCTGAAGGTAATACTTCTTACGTTGTTCTTACGTTATATATTTTTCTAGTTTGCAATTGTCGATTCATTTCTTTTTTGTTTTCTTTTTTTAAAGCGCAGCCAAGTTCTGCTGCTAATTTACAGTTTGTTCTTGAGTGGACATGGAAGAAAGTGATCTATGCAAAAGATGAGTTTGACCAAATATGTGAGTACTAGTGTAGTCATTCTGCCAACACAAAATGGTTCTTTCTAATTGAGCTTATTCAGGAACGTGGCGGTATATGGTACTGCACGGGGTTCTTTAAGCGTACTTTGAAACTCTGAAATTGCTCTGAAGGCTAATGATGTAATATTTATTCTTGAAAAGGTGTTCCGCTGTTTGATGGCTCTCGCAACTTTGTTGACCCGCAGACGTTACAGTCTCTTCAGCACTGCCAGTTGCTTTGGAGCAACCTGAGCACGGTCTTAACCTGTTTTCTAACAGAAGCACAAGAGCTTACTGAAAAAGGTTTGTAATCGTATATATGAAATCTTTGGTATGTTTTACTAAGATTTGGAATTATGCTTGAGTTGTAAGTGTGGAAAGATGAGCTTCTGTTGGTTTTGATGATTGGAAGACAGCCAAATTTAGCTGGGAGAAGGGGCTGAAATCTGAGAAGTTGGGACTACCACTTAATACGCGTTGATTTCAGGGAAACAGTTGGTTGTGGAGTTCATGCAAGTGGGTAGGGGAGGCTACATTCAGCGAGAAGCTGTGTAAGCAGCTGGGTGGAGATTCCAGCAACCGGATGTGGTAGCGCTGCAAATGATTCCTTTTAATTCTTAGCTAGCAATTTATAATTGCATGCGAATGTTGTATTGCAAATTGCTAGAAAATACAAAGGAAGCACAAATGAGTAACTTGTGAAGTAAGTTACTTGAGTTTCTGTAGCTTTTTATGTTATCACTTGTCCTTGGCATATTGAGGGGAAAAGAAGACTATCCCTTTGCTACGGTAAAAATCCCCGCTACGTGAAAAACAAATGTCTTATTCGTGAGTGTATTTAATCGTTCCGGCTTTAGGTTTTTTTTCTTTTAACCTTTAGTGAATCTGGTTCTTTGTAGGGGTTGCTTTTTTGGTTCGGTGGTGAATGTGTTTTTTTTCTTCAAATAAGAAGGTGCTACAGAGTGAGAAATGCAAAGACCGCGATTTCTACCGCGTTACTTTTATACTTTCTGTTTGGGATGACGAAGGGGGTTTTGTAAAAATGAAAGGAATTGGATAACAGAAATCATCTTATGCCTTTTTTTCAGGTTTTACAGACTTGACAAACAAGCAGGTGGAAACTGGCCTCCTTTCTTTGTATGCACGAGTGGTCATCTGGTTCTGTCGATCCAGTCTCCTTCCAGAGGGTTTAGGTAAGCATGAACTGTAATACATTTGTAACAGGGAGACTATCCAGTAAGTGATTCTGATGAACACATGCTTAGCCATGTTTTTGTAAATGTTTTGTCAGTGCTGAAGTTGTGCTGGTGAAATGGAGATTTTACTGTTTTTTTCAAATACCTAGTGTAGAATAATGCAAGCAGTTTCTTTCCTGGATGTTCCTTAGAAAGAGCAATAAGCCTCTGACTTGAAGGAGTTGCTTGTGTCCACAGCTTGCAAGACTTGGGATTTGAAACAAATTACTATTACACAACAAATCCTGGAATGCTTGTTTTTACAGCAAAGGCATTACCTGCGTGTTTGGAACTTTTTATTCATTGCCTGAGGAAAAAATACACCTCGGCAATACTTCTTTATTTGGGTGGATTATAAAGTCTATTGTCAGCCTTCATTGTCTCACAAATGCTCACATGACATGTTTAAGAAACCATTCCCTTTGAGAATTGTCCTTTCTGTAGTGAGCTTCTGCTTACAGTACGTGTTCTGAATGCTACCTCAATTGTAAACTTGAAATGGCACTTGAGAGAAGAAGGAGTTGAGTCTTGTGTCTCACCGCTCCGTTAGCAAAGGCAGAAAGAGGATTGGCTTCTTTCAAAGTGGGAGGCTTGCCTGTGCTTCTTGATGCTTAGCTCGTATGATCTTCTGTCTTTTTAGTCAAACGTTTTAGTTTCAACATGTGATATTGCTTCTTTAACTTGCTTTTACTTTATTGCCTGTAGATGATGATGCGCGTTTGGGTAGACCTTTCTACAATTACCCTCTGATTCAGAGCTACTACACTGGTCATCGACAGAAACTTGAGCATTTATCAAGGTAAGCCTTACAGGAAAACTCGAGAACACTTCCACTGCAAATTCAGAAGTGGCAGCGCGTGGCTTTGCTATCAACAGTTGGTATTTGCTCTTCACTTCAGTGATGCATGCGTTCTCTTGAACACGGAGGTTACTTTCCTGTGTTACAATATTTGTGTATACCTCTGCTTAGTACCATTTGTTGGCATCATCGTTTCTTGGTAGCGTACTTAATCCAGCGGCCAATCTGTATCATTTGGTACTACTGAAAAAGGTCATGTGTTCAGGAGAGGGTCAGCGATCTCCCGTTCAGCAAAGCACGGTGTTCACAGAACAGGTGTTTTGGACAGAGAAGAAAGCCAGTTTTAAACCCAAACCAAACCTCATCTCGTTTATTGACTAGCGAGCAAGGGTAATAACTGTATTGGCCTAAATCACAAGTACATTTGTGTGATTTAACGAGATAGTCAGAGTTCGATGTAGTTGGCACACCTAGCACTCTACTGGCTGTTGGATAAAAGTCACTTGCTGAACGTGAACTCTCTTTGCTGCGCTAGCTCACTAGCATATAGGTGATATGCCTTGGATTAGACGATAATAGATTTTTCTTTGGAAATTGTGCTGAAAACTAAATAAAGAGCTAAAGAAGCTTAGGCTATGGCACCGCAAACAAGAACAGGATGCTGCAAGATGAGTTAAGGTGCAAGCTGCGGTGTAGTAGCTATTGACTTTAAAGTTCATCTTACTTAGCTTACTTCTCAAGTAACTTCCATACCGGCTCAGATGTCCCTTAGAAGCATACAACCTCCAGTGTGCTCTTTCTGCTTCTTATTATGGGGAAATTAAAGGGTAGTGTCACAGTCAGCCAAAGATTGTGATGGACTTGTGAAGAAAGCAATTTTTAAAGCTTCACCCATCCATGGTTGTAATGGTCTGTGCACAGAAACATAAATGCTGCTTAAGGTGACACTAAACTTCACCTGTATGCTCAGCTTTCTGAAAACAACTTTTTTTCAGTAGCAAAAGTGAGCTGCTGAGAACAAAATCTGAACTTTCCGCGGTGTTGTCTTCTCACAGCTGTGTATTGGGACACTCCAACGGGAGGCATTAGACTTGCGCTAAAGAATAGTCCTGGTCTTTTGATACTGTTCCGTTTCCTCTGTTAGACAGTAGGAGAGTGGTTATTTCTGGCACATAAAAAACTTTGTTCACACTTCCTTTGTACTACAAGTAAGACAGCAAAAGAGAGAACCTGAAAACGAAAAGGTCCCTTAGTAGGGGAGCTTTCCAGGATGTCTGTTTGGAACTCTTCTAATCATTCAGTATGATCTAACAAACATCTTTCACCTGACTCGGACGTTTCTTTCATGTGCGTTTCAAGTCATAATCATGCCTTTGTGTGTTTGTCACTTTCTTTGCCTCGTGGGAGCTTTTTTCTGTTTGGTTTGACTGGAGGAGATCTGTTACACTGAGAGGCTGGAATTAGTGTTTGACTCTCCAAATCCTTGCTACCTTTTGTTCCAGAGGAAAATGGGATTCTGACTGCTTGATGATTGATGGAATGGTTTCCCAGTTAGGAGACCAAGTTGAGAAGTTGTGGCGGAGAGATGAAGGAGGAACTGGGAAATACCCGCCTGCTAGTTTACACGTGAGTGTTATGTTCACTGAAAACAGCAACGAACCCCCCAAAGCCCCACCCAAAAGCCAATGATTCATGAAAGACAGGAGTTTTTAAAAAACTTTTGATTTTTCATTTTCAGGCACTGCTGGATCTCTATTTGCTAGAAGGCATTGAAGAAAGCTACAAACATGCAATTGTATCCTTTCTCGTTATTTTTACTACACCTTCAGTATACGCACATAAATGTTCTTAAATGTTTGTCACCTGCGCCTTTAATAATGTTTTTGAATTTATGCTTCCAACACAGTGCAAGTGAAAACATTTAGTTTAGAATGAAGGCGTGGACAGGAGCATTGTTTTATTTCTTTGTACCGTGGATTCTTTATGATTTTTTTTTTAATGTTTTGTTGCAAAGTCTTTTCTGACATGCGAAAACAGGTTTACTGAGAAATGTTAAAGATAAAAATCTCCCTTGGTTTTTCTCAAAACTTAGCACAGTGTTTAATTTTTTAAAGCACCCGTACCTGTAGCAAATGGCTGCTTACTAGGATGATGCAGTAATACGTGCTGCTTGAGAGCAGAAGGATTTCTAACCGGTACCTGATTTTTGCCCAATTCATCCGTCTTCCAGCCCAGATAGCAGTGCTTGCTTTTGTTCTGTTAGAAGTGCAGGCACACCGAATAAGAAAGGGAGAGAAGAGAAAAGTCATCGGGCAGAAACTTAATTTTTAAGCTGCTGAAATATACAGAATTACTTTTTGTTGTTTGCTGCCTAACCCGAGAGGGGAGCCTAGAGAGCAAGGGGTTTAAAAACGGTTGTACCCCAGAGCTGTCTTATTAGAATATGTCCCTAAAAACGGATGTCAGAAAGAGAAAATGACACTACCGATGAGTGATCCGCATACTGTTTTAAATCCAGTGTCAATCATTCAGTGCTACGTTGTCTTGTAAGGACACCTTAATTTACATTGTTCTATATACTCTGGAAATGAGGAAAAAACCAACGGTAGAATTTGTTTGCTTTAATAATTAAGCATTGGATGTTCAGGTGTTTTGAATGTCCAACTGGTAGCTCCAGTGACTAAAGAGGGAGCCTGAGTTTGTAACAACGGAAGTATTTAAGTATCTAAAGTTAACCTTTCTGAATGCCTTACAGAAATCAAAGAGTATTTCTTTGTGGCTATTTATTCAGAATGCAGTTTTGTGGTTAGGACCTGACCGTCCTCAGGTTATAATAGCTCAAAAGGGCAAGACTAATACGGCAGTATTTTCTGCTTCCTACCACTTGTATATTCTGATTTCACTGTGTTTTTCGAAACGTGATGTGATAAGTGTTTGGTCTTCCAAATTGATTAGCCTTAACTAGATACTTGATGTCAGACAATTTACTTGCTGCTAGATATCACGCGTTCCTTTCCGAATAAAACAGAGACTTCAATCGACTCCTTCCCAACTGCCTTTGCTATCCCTTGGGGACTTGTTAAGCTTGTTGAAGGTTTTTGGCTTCTAGATCACAATGATTACGAAGTAAGTACGTTGCAGTTCAGTTAGACATCCCTTACAGTCCAAAGCTGTAATCTGTAAAATGATTTTAAAAAATCGGTGCTTAGCTAATAACAGGTGCTACAACATTAGAAGCCCTTTTGTCATACTGCTTCGACATCTTTAGCAATAAGTTATAATCTGAAATTCTCTTTTAGCCACTTTGACAGGAAATGGATTAAAACAAAGAAGAAATCAACTTTAATCATGCTTGATACTTGAGTTTTCAAAGCCATCCATTTAGGTTGCTTCCAGCAGACCGATGGAGCGCTTTCTCAAAGACAGTGTTTTAGGTACTTTAAATATTAAAACTATGATCATAGCAGCAAGGTTTGAGGCAGAAGACTGCAGAAGTGACTGTTCAACCTAATTCATGTTCTTTCTGATGCTGAAGGTTGTTCTTTGCCTGTCACGAAGTTAATATATCTGTTTGTCTGGGAGGATAGCTTATTATTTAGTAATGTATTTATAGAAAGTGGTGTTTGTACACAGAGATTTGGTTACTCTGGAAAAGTGTGAATTACTCCTTTTAAAACACTCGCTTTGTTCTGTATGGCTAACTGGATTATTTTTTTTGCAAATACTTGAGAATTTTTATCTACAGTAGTTAGTCATCTAAGTTTATTTGACACACGTCCACCCTTACTTAAGATACTTTTGAATGTTCTTGTGGCGTGCGTGCACGTGCATATGATAATACACCTGACCTCTAACCTCTACAGAATTCACTGGCCCTGCTCTTTCATCCAGCCACAATCAAAACTGTGTCATGGCAGCACAGGAGAATTATTCAATCCCTGATGTGCCAAGGAGAGCGTAGGCGAGCCCTCAGATACATACAGATGATGAAGCCAGCAATGTCAAGCAGCAGTGAAGTGCGGCTTTTCCTCACGGTGTTGTTGTCCAATAGGTAAAGAAACCTATCCCACCGTTTTGGCATTCCAATATTGTGAAAGGTGGAGAACAACTAATGCGAATCACCATGCCCTAAATTCCCTTTAAACTCTGAATACAGTCGTTTGGGGGCATCTTTTTGGTGATACTATTAATATTCCTTTACATCTCAAAAAATTGAATTACAGGTGCGTGGTGGAGGCTTGGGGTCTGTTGCAGCAACATGCCACCAGGTTAAACATCAAAGAGCTGTTAAAACACGTGTATGAAATCTGTCAGGAGATGGGACTAATGGAAGACTTACTGAAGCTACCTTTCACAGGCACTGAACAAGTAAGTGTGGACACGAAAAAAATCTTAATGGTCTCTTTGAAAAGAGAAGAGGCAGAATCATAACAGATTTTTGAAATGTGTTATTTCTCATAGGAGTGTTTGGAGAAGATTTTACAGAGCGATGCTGCTGTTCGGAATCTTAGATTTCCTTTAGACCACCATGTGCAGCGTGCCAACTGTATCCCAGCGCTGCAGTCGAATCGTTCAATGAACGTTAATCTTACGGTAAGCGTGAAAGTTCTGTCAAGTGTGCAGGTTTCTGTTAGGTGTTACTAACCATTTTTGGTAGTAAATAAAATAAAAATCAACGCTTTGGTTTTTATACCATTCTTTGAAATACTAGGAATAAGTTTCTACACTTTCCGTTCCAGCTGAACCTAAAAGTTGAACAAAATATTTCACTACTCCAAAGCTACTGCGTGAAGTTATAAACTAAGTGTTGCAGACCATTGTTGACTCCACTTAAAATAGTTTGTTTGCATCTAAGGAATAATGGTTTAGATTGCCGAACGCTGTTTGTGTCACTCCTTTCTGTGGCATGAAGAGTATGTTGTATGTCACCTCTTGAATCTTGCACACAACTTTATTTTTCTAGCTGAGAGCAGTCTGGATGCCAATCCACAGGTAAAATCTGTGTGCTGGTTTGGTTTTCTTTTTATTTCCTCCAGTTATAGCATGAGCTCTGCGACTCCACAACTTCTGTTTTACCCCTTTGATGACAGAAATTCTTATCTAACTTCTGTTTCTCAAAACAGCCAGATTAAATTTTGCGTTTTGCAAACTTCTGTTATGAATCTGTGATACATGTTCTGTTTTCCGGAACCATAGTTTTCCAGTGGATCGCACTTATAAGGTGGTCTTGGAAGGTTTAGGTCCTGCATTTGAAAACTTTCATTTGGCCAGAAGGTGTGTGTAGGTAGCCTTTTCTTACTTGTTTTAATATTCACATCATTGCGTCCACTGTAATTTGCAGTTGCCCTGAATATTCAGTCATCTCGGACATTGGTGTTTCAGGAAAAACAAGGGAAAGCCTGCTATTTCGTAAGCCATTTGAAAATTGCAGGTGAGAACAAGCGTATCGGAGTGAGGTTCTGCCGAGTGCCAGAATTGTTTCAACTTGAAGTTGTAGGTTCTGTTCTTATCCTAGTCTGCCTTGCCCTTTGCTGAAATTACCAGGTGGAATTGGTGTGTGCCGAGGAGTAGAACTTGCTGCTCCTCTGTGCAGTGGCGGTATTTTACAGTATCTGTGGAGGAAATGTATTCACTAATTAGAAATAGCAGAGAGAGTTGTGTGCAATGAAGTTCTTGTAATCAGTTACCTTCTTGCTTTATGCTTTTTGTTCATCAGAATGATCGTGAGCCTCGCTTGAGAGAGAGAGCAGTTGCCAGGAATTCTACATTGGACCACTGTGGCAAGATCCTTCCTAGAGTTCAAAGGAAGCTGGCCAGAGAGAGAGCCAAGCCTTACCACTTGCCTTCATCGCTCTCAAGAGAAGGTAATTTTTAGGGGAGGGAAATACAATGGACAACTGACCACGACTTTGATCACACAAGGCTGATATTTTTTCCCCTCTTGCTTTACAGTCGCAAGACCAAAGCCGTTATCAACAGTAACAAAACAAGCAAATGCAGGAAATGTGCGTACAAGAGCAACGTTCATCAGTAATGTATTGTCCAAAATTGGAGAAGTAGGGGTAGGAAATGAGCAGGAAACCAGTTGCTCATGCCGTGAGAGGTAAGCAGCCTTTTAACAAAGTTTAGTCTTGAGCTGCGTGTTTGGAGAGAGGGAGAGAGAGAGAAATCCACTTGAATTATGTTAGTGTTTTGGAGGGAAGGGGCACCTGAATAAAGCTTTCTTTGGCTTTTTTTGCACCTACAAGATATAACATTTAAGAATCGATTCATCTTAAGTAATACTTGGAGCGAGAGTTCTTCTGCTATGATAGTCTCATTTATGCGAATACATCTATTTACATTACAGTAAAAGTGTTTACAGAATTTAAGGTAGCTGAAACAAAAACCATGATTGCCAACAAGCTATTGGTGTACAGGTTTTGGTAGACTTGATTGCGTGATCAAATAGTAATCTTTTACCACTTGTGCCCAGTTTCTGCTTCGTTTCTGCCTTTTTCTTTTTTTTTTACTCAAAACCAGGCAGAATTATAAAGAGCAAAAAAGAAGCTAGCAGTTGTCAGATGATTTTCCTAGAGGTAGTATATTCAAGGTGAAACTTGAATTCTGGTACGTTTGGACTTGAGGGGAGTGCAAGTCAGTTACATTTTCCTTTTAATTCTAGGCCTAGAGCTACAGAACCACCAGTCATAACACGTCCTCTCCCTGATGCAGAGTTGCCCGACGCATTTGTTGGGACACCCGTTAACAAAATTTAGCTTTGTACCTGTTAAAGAAAAGGTCGGCTTGGGGACACAACTAAGTGGAGAATTTGAAGTGGCCCCAGCATTGAAATGCAGAGGAATTTTCTTCTGACATGAGAATTACATCACTGGTGCAACGTAAAATTGCATTACTCTTGCCTCAGATGGCAGGGATTTAGGAAATTAAGTGTGACATGTCACGAAATCATGAAAAAACAAGAGAAGGCCTGTAACTTGTTCATGGGCCTGATCCATCAGCCCAGCAGTGCGGGTTCACCTGTATTTCTTGTTCATTGAATGTTTTTGTTATGTATCATCTCAGATGTCTTGAGTGCAGCTCAAGATTTTATTTCATGTATTTATTTATGTTCATATTTTCAATTGTGTATCTTCACAGATTGCCGGATTTGGTGGTTCGTCCTGTTCCTTCAAGTTCTGCAGCACAGGGTGGTAGCTGGCAGTCACCATGCAGCGCTTCTACTTCATTCATGGCATCCAGCCCATTGAAATCAAATATGCTTGGTTCCATCTCACAAAAGAATTTTTCAAGAGCATCGGAGCTGAATTTACTGGAGACACCTCTTGTGGTTAAGGTTTGTGTTTTCAAAAACAGGATCAACCAACCGAACCAAAAGCCTGTCAACTTTGTTTAACATGAAACCACCAAAGTATTTAACACAAACCCTGTTGGATTCAGACTGTGGAATATTTTCAGCATGCGTGTGGTTATTGGACGTAGAATCCTTTTGGAAGCAGGACGTTGGGAACAGTCTTGAAGAGGGAAAGTTTAGTTCTAAGTTAACTGCCGTACGCACATTGTCCCATAGCTTTGTGAAATACTTTGTTCCATGCAATAAAAACGAGTGTAAGTTAAAAATTGGACTTCTGAGTACACATAGATCCTTAGAGATGCAATTTGTAGCTTAACCATCTCATTGTCTAAGTGCTCGATAGCTCTGTGGAGTTTGACTTGCATGCCGACAAGCAAGAAGGTATATGCTTTAGTTTCTTAATCCACTTAAGGGAATGACAACGTAAGTGATGCCAGTTAAGCGATGTCAGTCTCTGTCAAATTCAGTGATGGCTTTTTGCAGGGATTCTACGTATTGATGCTTGTGACAAGAAGATGCCATATCCTTGTTTCTTCAGGAAGTTAATTTGAACGCTAACATTTTATGTTGCATTAATTAAAAAAAAAAAGAAGAAAGAAGCCAGTAGATTCATAAGAAACATAAAATGCATGGTTTTTATACCATTAAGTTTTTTGTCCCTTTGGAAAAAACAGCAGTGCAGAGGCTAAACTTTGTCCTCTCTGCTGGTACAAACTCACTTTAATTTGAACTAATACTTTTGACAAGTGAAGTCTTCCATTTTGAAGATTTAATAGGTCTTAAATTAAATATTTTTTTTTCTTTTCATAGAGAGCTAATGTTTTGGCCACAGCTGCTTCTGGTTTTCCTGCGTTTACTCCTCGGTCTATTCTCAGATCCAGCCTTCGCACTACACCCCTAGCAACTCCTTCTGCATCTCCAGGACGATCTCTACCTCCTCCTCTACGAGCAAAGGAGCGTAGAGTATCTTTCAGGGAAGAGAACTTGAATGCAAAATGGACTGTTGGGGTAAGCTGGCCTGTAGTTAGTGATCTTTATAGTTAAAGGCTTTACAGACTGTGATTTGATTTAGTTTTTTTCAAGTTTTCCAATACTCCTTATATTGAGAACTGGAATAGCAAATCAGAACGGCAGACTTGAATTTGGTCCAAAAAGGTTATGTTAGACCTTCTGTAACATCACCTGCCTGCAGGAACATATTCTTAACAAATACCAGCCACCTTGGTGGTTTTTACTCCAGCATCACTAGGCGCTGTGATTGTTCCAAATTGCATGTGTGCAGCTTCCCGCTATACCTTTTGAAATGGTGGTATGGCAGGAGGGTAAGGAATACAGATTGAGTCAGTTGTTTGGGTTCGTTAAGCTTTGTGAATGAAACACCTCTGAAAGCAACAAAAGTCATGAGCTGCATTTACTCTCAGTCTCTCTTTTTGCAAGGCCTGGGTTTCCTTAAGCTATGGTAAAAATAGACTGCCGATGAAGAGAGCTGTATGGCTGTCTCTTCTCTAGCCCTAAAGTTCTTGGTTTTGCTTCTTGCCTTGCACCAGCGATAGCATTTGTGTAGTTGTCAAATGAAGTCTGTCCACCTGGAAGTTGCCCCCTTCTGCTCCTCCTTTTGTTCTGTCAGGTGGCTTCCCTGATTCAGCTCGTCATGCAGTTGCCAAAATAATGTTCCAAAGCTAGTATCTACCTGGAGGAGCTTTCCGTACCTGTACTAACAAATTGTCTTAACCTGTTTTTATCGTACCTGTTATTGCCTGTTATAAAGAGCTAGTCAACTGTAAGAAGAGGCTCTCTCTCCTGTAGGAAGTTCTTAGTAATAGTGCAGTGTGGCCGGATTAATTTACTTGTTCCACGCCACAGGCATAGTGAACGCTCAAATCTGTTAGTAGTGCATACAAGCTGAAAAGGCAAGCATAAAAAAAGAGACATCTTGG
>JANHGB010052890.1:23988-49794 GCA_026283785.1 Coracopsis vasa
AAAAACAGGTGCCTCATTCATGAATGTATTTAATAGTTCAGGCTTTATTATTTTTGTTATTTTTAATTTTATCTTTAGTGAATCTGCTTCATTGGAATTGCTTTTTGCTTTGGTGGTTGTTGTGGATTTTTCTTCAAATACAAATGTGAAACAGAGTGAAAAACGCCAACACATTTTTTTACTTTCTATTGGTCTGGTGAAGGGAGTTTTGTCAGAATGAAAGGAATTTCATAGCAAAAATCATGTCATGCCTTTTTTTCAGGTTGTACAGACTTGAGAAATAAGCAGGTGGTAACCAGCCTTATTTCTTTGTATGCGCAAGTGGTCATCTGGTTCTGTCGATCCAGTCTCCTCCCAGAGGGTTTAGGTAAGTATCAAGTGCAGTAATGTGTGTAACAAGGGGAGTGTGCACTGAGTAATTCTGTCACCACATTCTTAGCCATGCTCGTGTAAATATTTCACTAATCCCAAGTTGTGTTGGTTCAGGGTCAGTGTGTGCTAAGGTTTTGTGGGTGAAACGAAGGTTTTACCAGGTTTTCAAATACATACTGTAGAATAATGCAAGCAGTTTTTTTCCTGAATGTTTTTATGTAGAGAGCAGTAAGCCTTTGGCTTCAAGGAGCTGCTTGTGTCCACAGCTTAAAATGCCTGGGGTTTTAATCCAATTACTATTAAACAGCAAATTCTGGAATGCATTTTTTCTGTAAAAGCATTACTTGAAAAAAATGTGTGGTTTTTTTTTTTTTGATATACTGAACTAGAGCTTACACTGCATGATCTGAATTCCACGTTCACTGTAAGCCTGAAATGCACTTAAGACAAAAAGGAGCTGAGTCTTGTCCCTTACATCTCTTAGCAAAGATAGAAGCAGGATTGGCTTCTTTCAGAGTTGGAAGCTTGCCTGTGCTTCTTGATTTTTAGCTTGTATCATTCTGTCTTTTGAGTCAAAAATTTTAGTTTAAAAATGTGATACTATTTCTTTAACTTCCTTTTACTTTATTGCCTGTAGATGATGATATGCATTTGTCTAGACCTTTCTACAACTATCCTCTGATTCAGAGATACTATACTGGCCATCGACAGAAACTTGAACGTTTATCAGGGTAAGGCTTACGGGAAATCTCTAGTACACGTCCACTGCAAATACAGAAGTGGAAGTGAATGGCTTTTGGTAGCAAAAGCTTTATTTGCTAAGCTCAGTGCATTGGCCAGCAATGCTCTAGACTTGAGTGATGTTTGTGTTCTGTTGGACACAGAGGTTACTTTGTTGTGTTAAATGTTTATTTATAGGTCTGCTTAGTACCATTTGTTGGTATTGTCTGTTCTTGTAGCATACTTATTGCAGCGGCTAATCTGTACAACTTGTTACTGCTGAAAAGGGCCATGTGTTTAGAGTAGGATCAGTCATCTCTATTTCAGCAAAACTGAGCTTCCACAGAGCAATTGGACACAGAAGAAAGCATGGTTCTGGTTTTGGTTTTAAATAAGCTCTTGTCTCTTGTTGACTAGTAACAGAAGGTAATTGTTCTGGCCTAAGCCTCCTACTCACAAGGACATTTGTGTAATTTAGTAAGATAGTGTCAGTTACATGTAGCTGGCACACCTAGCACTCTACTGGCTGTTGGATAAAATTCCCTTCCTCACGTAAACTCTCTTTTGTGGATTGGGTTACTAGCCCATGGGTGATATCCTTTGGATTAGGGTGATAGGAGATTCTTCTTTGGAAATTGTACTGAAAACTGACTAAAGACCCAAAGAAGCTTAGTCCATGGTGTGTTGAACAGGAAGCTGCAAGATGAGTTAAGGTGGAAGCTGCAGGGTGTTAGGTATTGGAAGTTCATCCCACTTGGCTTACTTGTCAGGTAACTTACAGACAACACGTGTTCCTTACAAGCATACATCCTGTGGTGTGCTCTTGCTGCTTTTTATCATCAGGAAATGACAGGGTAGATCGCAGTCAGCAGAAGACTGTAATGGACTTCTGAAGAACGTTCGGCCATCCGTAACTGCAGTGGTGTGTGTAGAGAAACATAAAAGATGCTGTTAAGATGCTGCTAAAATTTTGTGTTTGCTCAGCTTTGTGACAGTCACTTTTATTCCAGTAACCAAAGTGAGATGCTGAGAACCAAATCTGAAGCTTCCTCTATGTTGTCTCTCACCTGTGTGTTGGAACGCTTCAATTTAAGGCATTGGATTTGGCATAAGAAACAGTCCTGGTACTTTGATACTGTTATGTTTCCTCTGTTAGACAGGATGAGTGTGGTTATTTCTGACATTTTAAAAACTTAGTTTTCCTTGGGTAGTAATACAAGTAATACAACAAATGTTTTTCATCTGAGTTGGAAATGTCTTTCATGTGCCTTTCAAGCCATACTCAGGCCTCTGTATGTTTGTTACTTTCGTGACTTATGGGAGCTTTTGCCTTGTGTTGACTGGAGGAAATTCTTACACTGAGTGGCTGGACTTAGCCTTTGGCCTTGTCCAAATCCTTGCTACCTTTTGTTGCAGAGGAAAATGGGATTCTGACTGCTTGATGATTGATGGAATGGTTTCCCAGTTAGGAGACCAAGTTGAGAAGCTGTGGCGGAGAGATGAAGGAGGAACTGGGAAATACCCACCCGCTAGTTTACACGTAGGTGTTACGTTCACTGAAAACAGCAGCAGCAACAGCAAACCCCCACCCAAAAGCCAGTGATTTCTGAAAGACAGGAGCTTTTTGTCAACTTGTAACTTTCCCTTTCAGGCCCTGCTGGATCTTTATTTGCTAGAAAGCATTGAAGAGAGCTACAAACACGCAATTGTATCCTTTCTAGTAATTTTCATTGCACCTTCAGTATGTGCACATTGGTATCTTTTCTGCTGTGAGAAAGCAGGTTTACTAAGAAATGTTGAAGACAAAACCCTCCCTTAGTTTTTCTCAAAATGGAACCCAGTTTTTGATTTGCTGAAGCACCTTTATCTCTGGCAAACGGCTCCTTACTGGAATGATGCACAAAACTGTGCTGCTTCAGAGCAAAAGTTTTCCTACCGGTGGTTTACCAGTATCTGAATTTTGCCCAAACCATCCCTTTTCCAGGCTGAGCTGACAACTGCAGTTTTAAATATCTGAAGTGATTCTTTTGGAGTACCTTGCAGAAATCCAAGAGTGTTTCTTTTGAGCCATTCATTTAGAATGCAGTTTTGTGGTTACAGCCAGAGTATTTTCAGGTGATAATGGCTTAAATTGGCAAGACTGAAACATTTGTATTTTCTGCTTCTCACCACTTCTGAGTTCTTCATTTTTTTTTAGTTTTTTCTTTTTTCTAATTGCAGTGTGTTGGGTCTAGCAAATTTGTTTGCCTTAATTAGAGACCTGATGTCAGACAATTTACTTGCTGCTAGATATCATGCATTCCTTTCCGAATAAAACAGAGACTTCAATTGACTCCTTCCCAACGGCCTTTGGTATCCCTTGGGGTCTTGTGAAGCTTATTCAAGGTTACTGGCTTCTAGATCACAACGATTATGAAGTAAGTGTGCTAGAGATTTGATACTAAAACATTAGAAGTGATTTTGTAATACTGCTGCGACATCTTCAGCAGTAAATTGTGATTTGAAGTTCAGTTTTAACTACTTTGTCGGGAAACGGATTAACACAAAGAAGACATCAGGTTTCCTAATGCTTGATTGATGGTATTTGAATTTTCAAAGGCATTGTTTAGGTCATTCTCAGCAGACCAGTTGAGCACTTCCTCAGAAACAATGATTTAGGTACCTTAGATAGGAGAACTGTGATTCTAGCAGCAAGCTTTGAGACATAAGGATGCAAAAGCGACTTTTCAACCTAATTCGTGTCCTTTCTGATGCTTAAGCTTGTTCTTTATGATGTTAATAAAATTTGTCTGATAGAATAATACTTAGTAACATGTTTATAAGGAGTGCTGTTTGTATACAGATGAGTGATTAACCTAGACAAGTGTGAATTACTTCTCTTAAAACACTCGCTTTGTTCTGTGTGCATAATGATTTTGTCAGAAACTTTTGAATATCTTTGTTGCACGTGTGGCTGTATGTATTGTAATAAACCTGATCTCTACCGTCTACAGAATTCCCTGTCCCTGCTGTTTCACCCAGCTACGATCAAAACTGTGTCCTGGCAACATAGGAGGATTATTCAAGCCCTCATGAGCCAAGGAGAGCACAGACGAGCCCTCAGATACTTACAGATGATGAAGCCATCAATGTCAAGCAGTAGTGAAGTTCGGCTTTTCCTCACCGTGTTGTTGTCCAATAGGTAAAGGCACCTGTCCCTCCATTCTGGCACTCCACTATTGTGAAAGGTGCAGGACAAGCGGCACAAATCACCAGCCCCTTCATTTCCTTTAAGCTTTGAATACAGTAGTTTGGGGCATTTTTTGGTTATGCTATTAGTATTCCATTGCACGTCAGCACAATGAATTACTGGTATTCCTTTATATCTCAACAAAATGAACTGCAGGTGTATGGTGGAGGCCTGGGGTCTGTTGCACCAACACACGACTAAGTTAAATACAGAAGAGCTGTTAAAGCACATGTATGAGCTCTGCCAGGAGATGGGACTAATGGAAGACTTGCTGAAGCTGCCTTTCACAGACTCTGAACAAGTAAGTGTGGACAAGGAAAAAATCTTCATTGGAAAGAGAAGAGGCAGAAGCACAGTAGATTTTTACAATGTGTTCTTTCCCACAGGAGTGTCTGGAGAAGTTTCTGCAGACCAATGCTGGTGTTCAGAATCATGAATTTCTTCTAGTCCACCATCTGCAGCGTTCCAATTATATTCCAGCACTGCAGTTGAATCAGTCAATGAAGGTTAATCTTATGGTAAGTGTAATATTTGTGTTGGATGTGCAAGTATCTGTTAGGAGTTACTCACTGTTGTGGGTTTTTTTTTTTACATAGTAAAAATCCTTCTTTGTTTTGTAAACCATTTTTTGAAATATTAGAAATAAGTTTCTACACCTTAAGTTACATCTGAACATGAAATCTGAAGAGAATATTTCTCCAAAGCTGCTCTGTGAATATCTGTGTTAAATAATGCACACTATTGTTGCCTCTGCTTAAATTAGTTTGTGTGCATCTGTGGACTAAACATCTCTATCTTTTCTATCAGTCAGCTGTATCACTCAGTTGCTCAGATGGGTATGTTTTGTATGGTTTAGATAATTGCATGTTTGTTGTGTCACTTGTTTCTGTGGAATAAAAGGTATGTTGTATGTCACCTCATTTCTGGGCAATATATGTCATGTCTTGGGTCTTCCCTGCAACTTCATTTTTCTAGCTGAGGCCAGTCTGGATGTCAGCCCACAGGTAAAATCTGTGTGGGCTTTTTTTATTTTTAAATTCCACATCTTTCATTCTACCACTTTCTTGACAGAAATTCTCATCTAACTTTTGTCTGTCAAAACAGCCCGTTTCAATTTTGTGAACTTCTGTTATGAATCTATGATACATTTGCTGTTCTCTGGAATGAGAGTTTTCCAGTGAATCCCAGTTAGAAGGTAGTCTTGGAAGCTTTAGGTTCTCCAACTGAAGTTTTTCATCCAGCTAGAATGTGTTGCATAGTAGGGAAAGCCTGCTATTTTCTAAGCTGCTTGAAAATTCCAGGTTATAACAAGTGTATCTGAAAAAGGTTCTGTGGAGTGCCGGAATTGTTTTAACTTGGAGTTGTTATCTCTCTTGTGATTTAGTCCTCCTTCCTCTTTGCAACAAACACCAGATGAAATAGGTGTGTGCTGCTGGGTAAGAATTTGATGCTTTTCTGTGCAGTGGATGTATTTTACCCTATCTGTAGAGAAAGTTTATTCAGGGATGAGAGCGCATGTGGTGCTGTGCAGTGAACTTGTAATTAGTTAACGTTCTGCTTTATGCTTTTCATTCGTCAGGGTGATCGTGATCCTCGCTTGAGAGAGAGAGCAGTTGCCAGAAATTCTATATTAGAACAGTATGGCAAGATCCTTCCTAGAGTTCAAAGGAAGCTGGCTGTAGAGAGAGCCAAGCCTTACCATCTGCCTTCATCAGTCTTAAGAGAAGGTAATTTTTAGGGGGCGGATATACTGGACAAGTAACCGTGACTTTGATTCCACAAGGGTGATCTTATTTCCCTCTTGCATTACAGTTGCAAGACCAAAGCCGTTATCAACAGTAGCAAGACAAGCTAATGCAGGACATGTGCATACAAAAGCAACTTTCATCAGTAACGTGCTGTCCAAAATTGGAGAGGTGTGGGTAGGAAATGAGCAGAAAACCAGTTTCTCACAATATGATAGGTAAGCAACCCGTTAATAACATTTCATCTTGAGCTACATATTTGGAAAGAGAGAGAGAGGAAAATCCATGTCAATTATGTTAGTGTTTTGGAGGGAAGGTGACCTGAAGAAAGCTTTGTCTGGGTTTTTTGCACATACAGTATATAGCATTTAAGAATTGGTACCATCATCAGTTACATTTTCCTTTCAATTCTAGCCCTAGAGCTACAGAACCACCAGCACATCCTCTCCCTGCTGCAGAGTTGCCCGATGCGTTTGTTGGGACACCAGTTACAAAATTCTCACAGAAACATTCCAGGTATAATAGATCTACAGAACGGGTGTTTCAAGAAGGGGTTCCTACTCGTAAATATGTATGTGTGTGTGTGTGTGTGTGTACGTGTGCATATTCTTTCTGTCTTTGCCAAGTGTTCTGTTTGCATTGAGTTTTGTATCTGTTAAAGAAAAGGTCAGCTGAGGGAGACACAATGAGAAGTGGAGAATTTGAAGTGGTCCCAGCATTGACAGGTAGATGAATTTCCTTCTGACATGAGCATTACATCACTTGTGCAACTTATAATCGGGTTATTCTTGCCTCAGAGGCAGAGATTTAGGACATTAAGTACAAATGGTAAAGAAGTGATTTCTGATTCAGTGAGTGTTTTTGTTGGGTATCATCTGAGATTTCTTGAACGCAATCTTTTTCATGCATTTGTTTATGTTCCTGTTTGAAATTGTGCCTCTTAACAGATTGCTGGATTCGGTGGTTCGTCCTGTTCCTTCATGTTCTGCAGAGCAGGGTGATGGCTGGCAGTCACCATGCAGCGGTTCTACTTCATTCATGGCATCCAGCCCATTGAATTCAAATCTGCTTGGTTCCGCCTCACAGAAGAAGTTTTTAAGAGCATCAGAGCTGAATTTGCTAGAGACTCCTCTGGTGGTTAAGGTTTGTGTTCTAGAAGACTAGTAACAACCAACCAAGACAGAAGCCTGTAAACTGTGTTCAAAATGAACCCCCAAAAAGTATTAACCCATACACTGTTAGATTCAAATTGTGGAATTTTTTCAGCATGCGTGTGGTTATTGTACATACAGTCCTTTCGGAAGCAGTATGTTGGGAACAGTCTTGAATGGGGAAAGCTTAGTTCCGAGTTAGTTGCAGCATGCACAATGTCCTATAGGTTTGTGAAATCCACTTGCTTTCACTGCACGGATCCAAGTTAGAATTGGACTTTTCAGTATACTTAGATCCTTAAAGGTCCAATTTCTGGCTTAACCATCTCATCATTTAAGTGTTTGATAGCTCTGTATAGTTTGACGTACAAGTAAGATGCATGCGCTTCACTTTCCTAATCCAGTTCAGTGCATGACAGCTAAGTGATGTAGGTTAAGTGATGTTAGCCTATGATGGCTTTTTGCAGTAATTTTATCCATTAGCTGTTTGAGTTAAACTGTGTTCCCATTCACAGCCATTTGCGATCTTATAGTGCGAAGAAATAACATTTGACCTGTCATCTTGGTGCTGATCTTTCTGGCTTTGCCTGCTTGAACAAAGCAGTCGTGATCTCTCAGAGTTCTATTTTCTTCTTCTTAAATATTGTCTGTATCATGAAGCTAGTTTCATTATTCTCCTTTTAACCCCCTATAAAACCCTTACTGAGCTAAGCTAGGAAGACCTGAACACTTCTAAATGAAGAGGTGGAGGTATTTTTACAGCAGTGTCATTTAATCTAGTCTGTGCACGGATTATTAAGTGTCAAAAATCAGCTGTTGTTTTGCTGATTGCCGTTGCACATGGCAGTGTGCTCAGTCACTGTATCTGGGCTGAAGTTTGAAGTTATTATATGCTTTGGAAAGAGCATTGTAGAAATTGCAAAAATCACCGGGGTGGGAGAGAAGATGCCAGACAACAAAATGCCATATTCCTGTTCTTCAGGAATTTGAAAAATAACATTTTATGCTGGCATTTAAAAATAAAAAAAAATTTTAAAAAGTGGAAAGCCAAAAGAATCATAAAAAGCCAGGGTTTTTATCAGTAGGGGTTTTGTACCTTTGGAAAAAGAGCAGTGCAGGAGTAAAACGTTGTGTTCTGTGCTGCTACAAACTCAGGTTGTAATTTAAATGTGAACACTGGTTTAAATAAAATAGATTTGACAAGTGTAGTCCTCTGTTTTGAAATTGAACTGAGATTAAATGTTTCTATTTCTTTTCATAGAGAGCTAAAGATTTGGCCATGTCTGCTTCTGGTTTTCCTGGGTTTACTCCTCAGTCTATCCTCAGATCCAGCCTTCGCACCACACCCTTAGCAACTCCCTCTGCATCTCCAGGACGATCAGTTACTCCTCCTCTGCGAGCTAAGGAACCTAGAATCTCCTTCAGGGAAGAGGGCTCGAGTGCAAAATGGACTGTTGGGGTAAGCTGGGCTGTAGTTAGTGATTTTTGCAGTTAAAGGCTTTCTAGACTGTGATTTCCTTTAGCTGCTCTTGAAGCTTGCCAAAACTCCTTAGATTGAGAATTGAAATTGCAGATCAGAGCGGCAGACTTGAATTTGGTCAGAAAAGGTTATGTTAGACCATCTGTAGCATCACGTGCCTGCAGGAACACATTGATAGTAAATGTCAGTGACCTTGGTGGTTTTTATTCAAGACCTGGTAGGAGCTGTAGTTTTCCTAATTTCCCACTGTACCTTTTCAAGTGGTGGTACAGCAGGAAGGTGAGGAACAGATTGAGCCAGTTGTTTGAGTTTGGCAAGCTTCAGGAATTAAACATTTTGGAAAGCAGCAGAACTCATGAGCTGCATTTACTTTCAGTCTCTTTGTCAGGCTGAGTTTACTTCAACTGTGATAAGAATAGACTCTTGATGAAGAGAGCTGTACTGTTGGCTGTTCCCTAGCCTTAAAATTCTCAGATTTGCCTCTCACCTTGCACCATGGACAGCATTTGTAGTGTTGTCCTTCTGGAAGCTGTCCACTTCTACTCCTTTTTCTGTTCTGCCAGTTGGATTCACTGATTCAGCTCATCATGCAGTTAGTGAAGGAACTGACCAAAATCGGGGCTGAAGAGGGGCATGTTACTAGTATGAGCTTTCCATATGTATAATAAGAGATTGTCATCATCTAGTTCTTTTATACTTTTTTTGCCTGTTACTCAAGTTGTAATAAAAGGCTCTCTTATATATGAAGTCCTTTCTAATAATGCAGTATGACCATGTTAGTTTACTTGTAACGTGCTATCAGCGTAGTGATTACTAAAATGTTGTAGTGATGCACGCAAGCTGAAAAGGTGAGCAGACAAAAAAGAGAAATTATGAGTTATGATTTTACTATACAAAGCTTTGTCTTCTTGAAAACGTAATAGTGAACCCAATGAACAGGCTTGATATGACAGCAGAAGGAAGTACTTAAAAGACCCACTTCATCTTAATTCTCCAAGGTTATGGAAGGCAGTCAAAAGTGTGATTATTTTATACACTGTGCTTTAAAAGCTAAATTAGTGTTAGAATGAGATTTAATTTTTTAGCTCCTTGCTTAAGGTGCCACTTTTAAAACTTACAAGTATTGGTATATGCTTGGATGGGTTTGTGTTGTTTTTTTTCTTGTTTTGACAAAAGAATATGCATGTTATTTATTGATTTATTATTTATTTTTAAGGTAACTGTAGAATATAAAATGCTGTCTGAAGCTTCATCTGAGCATCATCGTGGAGTGGGGGAGGATGCTTGGTCTGAAAGTAGAGTTAAAACAACTCTCTTTGCTCTGAGCAATCCTGAGAAAGATGGTGCTGGAATGGAAGAGTCTTCAGAAGGCGTACCTGGAGATGGTTTGGAGAATATGGATGTCAGCAAAGAAAATAGTAATGTTTCTGCCAGGTCAGACCAAACTACTTTGGAGTACCATGATGCAAAATCACCTGGCGATTTTGAAGATGATGTAATCTTTATAGCTGCTAAGCCAGCTAATTCTTCCATTGAAGAGACTGCTGATTTTCAAGAGTCAGAGAAGGAAGAAGACAGTGAAATGGTTGAAGATAAACCTGTCCAGATGGAAGAACCAGGCTCATCAGAGCTAAGGGAAGAAGGTGGTGCGTTTCATACTGTGATAACCTAAGTTTCTGAATTAATTCAAATGTCTTCAGAAGATTAAATTTCTGATGAATGCAGCAGTTAACAATGAGTGCTCACAGGTATCCTAGGCACTTCCTTGTCCTGGGCTTTAAAATTGCCACTGTTTAGAGTCCTTTTTTTAGCTATCCTGGATATTATGAATGAACACTACTTTGGGTTGGCATCTCTTGTGTGTAGTTGCAGCTGAGAGGCAGCAGTGATTTGTGGAGAGTTTTGAGAGGGAAGCAAGCTGAAAACTTAAGCTTTTGGTTATGTTTTCGGGATACTTCTGTAGGCTGTGGGGGTTTTTCAGCAAGTTGAGTGTATGGTGTGCTTTGACTAGACAGTTTTCTTTTTACTTTTATAAACCACCTTGTTAGTGCTCAGTTAAATAGTTTTCTTCTAGAAGCAAGTCTGTTTTCTGTGTCTGCTGCTTAATACAGCTATGCTTGCTCATTTTGCTAGCTCAAAAGCTTATGTAGCTTTTTCCAAACCTATTCCGCTTGTGTTTGGAAATTTAGCTCAATTGAACTCACTCAAGACAGTTTGGTTGCTGAGGATGTGTTCGTATGAATAGTTCTGCTGGCAGATTAGAAGAGTTGTGGCTCACTAGCTGTTGAGGAGTGATGAAGAGCTGGGAAGGAAAGTAGTGCAGGAAGAGGGAGATGTGGAAACACAGCTACAGTCAGTGACAAACAGAGCAGAGTCCGTTCAACTCTTTATGAAAAAAAGTTTGTTGTTCCTGAGATATGTCTGCAAGTGTCAGAGTTGTGTGTCTGAGGTCTTGAAACAGTTTGTTTGCAAAGGTAGTTGCTGGGTCTGGAGGAAGCAGACAGTAGAAACAAAGAAGAAAAGGAGGATGTTTCTAAAATTGACCGTGTTGAAATAAGAACAGGTTAGAAGGTGGTTGGGTTTTGATGACACCAGTCAGTCATCATTAAAAAAGAACAAGAAAAGACCTTAGATGCATTCTTGTAGAAGAGGAAAAATGGAGTCAAGAAAGAAAAGAAGCATTGCTGGAATGGGATAAATTATCCAAAGAGAAATAAGAAAAATTCCTGCCCAATTTTAAGAAGGAAGGATGTTTTCTGAAGTTTGTATGTATTAGGTCAGTAATGTACCAAGTTTAGTTTGTAAACAGAGTATCAAGTCATTTTGTTTTCTGAACTGAAATTATGCATCATGCTTCTTTTTTTACTGTGAAGAATTCAGGTCTTTTGTACAGTTGAAGTGTGGGTAGCATTATTTTGTTAAATCACTCTCCTGTGTGAAACGCATAAAGGTTTACTTTACAATCATTTGTACTGTTAAAAACAATTATGTTAAGTGCATTGTGGAAGTAATCCAACTGCCCGGTTTTGTAGGATTTGTGGAAGAATCAAATGCTGAATATCTTACCCTTCCTGACAATGGTAAATTGGTGTTTAAAGCTGCTGAGGCTGCTGGTTTTGGGACTGCAAGTGAAGGGTAAGTTCATAAAATAGATACCTCTTTGGGTTTGCACAGCATGTAACTTCTGGCTTCCCTGGCTTTGAAAACTATGATTTTCAGCTGCTGTTGGTTCTTTCCTGTGTTCTTAAAGATAACAGCTTTTCTGTTCCTGTCTGTGAACAGAACTAATTTGGCATGAATATAAGAGTGACCAGCTGTCAGTTTGAGCCTTTTTTTCTCAAATGATTGCAGACCCCAAAGTATGGTGATTAAGACTTCATTCAACAGGCTAGATAAACCTTTTTACAGTTTGGGGGTTATTAAGTAGATACTGTGAACAGAAGCCCTGCTTTTGTCTGAGAATTTTGTAGCTAAAAATTACATCTGAGATTACTGCAACTTTAGTAGGTTCATTTTGGGGTTTGAGTTTCTGTCAGTATTTAATACACTTAATTTCTATTACCTGTGTGTGCTCAATTAGCAAGTGCTTAGTGATGAGGACAGAATGTTAACAATGAAAGAATCCTTAATTTCATGTGGTAACTTACTGTGCAAGAGTTTGTACCAGTATTTGTTCTAAACCTCCAATACAGCAATTGCATTCTTTCTACAGAAGGCAATATATTATTCTTTAATACAACTCTGTTGTTATTCTCTAGTGTTAGATAGCTGGGAAGAATATTAAATACTTGGTTCATTGCATACAATGAGTCCTGAATTGAATGAAGATCTGTTGGTAAAAGAATTTCTGGGTTGGGTTTTTTTTTTCTTCTTCTCTTTTGCAACTTGAAGATTTTGCAGTAAGAAAGTAATATGTAAAGCTCTTCAAGGTTTGCTTTGGAACTTTATGATACTCTCTTTCTTTTCATGAAGTGAAACAAACCACCAGGAGACCAAGATGACCTCCTCTTCATCAGAAGAAAAAGTCATGCCAGTTGCAACAAATCCACAGCTTTCTGAATCCCCAGAAGCAGACAGTGAATGTATGTACAGTATGTTGGAGATTTGATGTGCGTTGAGGTAGCTGAACTCCTGAAGTAAAATGTGTGGTTTGCTATACCATTATAGGTGTCTCAGACTGAAGCAGTACTAGCATATTACTGCTAACTTCCATTAAACTGCAGAGACCACCTTCCTCAAAGAAAGTGTTTCTAGAAAACGCATAGTGAATGTTCCTGTTCTTGATAAAGATACTGAGAAAATTGGTAGGATTAAAAATACTAGAAGGGGAGATGAGTTCTCTACTTTGCTGTTGTACGCCACTGCTAATGTGCATACTATGGGATCTGCTGCTTGAGTTATTATTTTAAAAGATGATGCATCCTGGCTGTGAAAAATAACTAGCTTTTCCAGCCACCATTTTCTCTGTCGTTCTTTTTCTCTATGGATTTAACAGCTGATTTTACCCCTTCCTCTTTGAAATTAATTGTGAGGTTGCCTCCTTTACCAGATGGATAGTTCTGGCTTCTAGTTTGTGGAGGAAGCCCAATATATGTGGCAGGATGGAAAACTGTGTTGTTTGTTCCTGCTCCCTCTGTTACTTCCTGTTGCTTAAACCTGTGCCATTTATATAGCAGTTAAGTTAAAATTATATAAATCTCTTCCAGCTGTGATAAGTATCCTTGACAGTGAGGATGTGGTCAGTGCTTATTCAGAGAGACATGTTGAGGAGAAGTATGTGAATTTGCCTAAAGAACCTAACCTAGAAGCAGCTGAAGTTGAAGCTGAAGTTCCTTCTCCACAGGAAGAAAAAACTGTTTCTAACAGTCTTCCTAAAACTGAGGAAATTAATGTAAGTAAACTGTTTTCCCCTTTTCTTTAAAACAGAAAACTCTTTGCAAATGGAGGGCAGTCCTTTCTTCCTGACAATGAGAAGACGCACAAAAACATCTCTGCTTCTTTAGCTGGTTAATACAAGTTAAAACCTCATTATGTAAGTGTAGATATCTGTAACACAGGATGGAATCTGTCAAGATTTGGGACTTTGAGAGCTGTAGTAGCAAATAATTCCTTATTGACACAAACAATTCCCTGTAATGAGTTAATTTCAGTGTCGAGGTATTTCCAACTACTTAATCTTTTATTATTTATTTTTTTACCACACCTTTTAACATCTAAACTTTTGTGAATTGTGAATTTTAAAAGGATGTTCATATGGACTGAAAGTCAGAACTGGAGATTCTCCAGCTGTCCCAGGTTTTTCCCTGTTATTCTACTGGGGCTGATGAGTGAGCTGAATTCATTGTGGATGTCCTCTAAGTACCATATTGAAGGAAACTGTCAATTTCTGGTAGGATTATAATCACAGGAATTAGTAATATTGATTGGTCTTAGGTAACAGAAGATGCTTTTCAATGTCCTAGATTTCAGATAAAGTCAAATGGGTAGTCACTTAACTTGGCATAGCTTTCCAATTCAGGACAGCGCTGTAGAGAAGATTATTACAGACTTGGGAATACATAAATCACTTATGGGAAGAAATGAAAAAATTTGTGATGGGAAGAAGGGAGTAGGGACACGAGGTGGTCACAAAGCTTCTGGGGTCATTCATGTAGCAGTTACAGTGAAGGTTTTTCTGCTTTCGTTGTAACTGGTGCTTACTGATTTATATGTACACATTGGGTTTTGGCTTCTCTGCCTTCACTGAATTTGGGGCAAACTACTTGCAGCTTTCTTGTTCATAGATATGTAAGCATGAAAGGAAAGTTTTTGCAGACAGGTCTTTCCTGAGTTGAGTTTTGAAGGATGGCATGTTGCTATTATGTGACACTTTAGCAACTTTTGGCAAGGCTGGAGGCAAGAAAAAAAGCAGAGTCCATGGAGACTGCTGTGGAGTGGCTTCTTGCTTCTGCCGCCGTGGGCAAGCACTATGACTTAGAGGCTTGGGCAAAGGTGTTTACACATTGATTCAATTCTCTTGACCATTTGAGTCGCTTGAAATATGTAACAGGTAGTACTTTTGTTCTCAAAATACAAGCACAAGTATCTCAGGTGGATCTAGAAGAATAATTGCTCAGTACAGGGAACTACAAAACATGAGATGGAGCTATTTAGAATATATGTGTGTTGCCTCTTGCAATCCAGGTGACTCCTTAAAATGCAGTGCTGAGTTGTCAAATGTGATACTTGGCCATCCTTGCTGAGTGTTGCGGTCACAACTATCATGACTGAAGCTTGGGGGGCATAATTCTACTTGAACATGGGTAGGTGCAGAGATGGTCACTCTGTGTCGATTTGTAGTAAGTCCAGAAAGTACTGCAATGTAATGATTACTGCCACTTTTGTATGCAGCTTGTGTTGTAAAACTCCTTGCTTTGTTTTGTTCATGGGTGGTGGCAAACCATTAGTCCGGAGCAGAAATACCAGCAGTAGAGCATGTGGCGGCATACACTGAGTATTCTGTTCTCTGGCCCTTAAATGCATAAGCTTGTGTTTGTAGTGGAGAGTACTTGTATGTTGCTAACTTTACATTAGAGGGTGATCAGAAAGGAGCAGCAGTATTTCACTGTCCTCAGTTTTATCTAGCTCAGTTTGAAGTTAGTCTGTTTGGTAATCAGTAATGTATTAACAGCCATTTTTTAATTTCAGGTTATTGAATATGGTGTGGTTAAGGCACAAACCTCAGAAGAAGCACCTGAAATATCACTGTACAGTGAACTACATCCATCAGGCAACCTTCAACACAGCTGTGATACTATAGAGCAACAGTTCGCTTGTGATTTGCCTGATAATGAAGGTGATGAATGTGATGCAGCTGAGGGAGATGGAGAGCTTTTTATACCCCAGAGTAATTTTACTTTAGTCTTAGAAGGAGATGAAGGTGAAGTGGAGATGGGAGACCCTACATTAATAGATGATTCTAAAGCGGCTGGAACAACAACAGAGGAAAAACCTGGGAGCAATTTAGGAAATAATGAAAACCAAGAATATGTTACAAACTCGGTGTCTACTGTAACTAGTGATCAGGAATCTCAGAATACTGCAGAGTCACTCCCATATGTGCCTGAACCCATTAAAGTAGCCATTGCTGAGAACTTACTGGATGTAATCAAAGACACAAGAAGTAAAGAATTTACATCTGAAGCTGTGGAACAGTCTATTCATGAGACGATAGGTAAAAAGGTAACTCGATTCCAGAAGGCAAAAGCTCCCTTAACAGCTGTGCCAGAAGGAGTGGAAGATGAAACCAGCAGACATCAAGTAGATTATGTCATCACTCCTAGAACACGTGCCAGGAGACAGCTGAGAAGTCTGAATATTCCGTCTGCAGGTGATCCGCAGCTACGGAACACAGAGAAACCAGTTCTGTTCGGACTGTCTCCCAGGAGAAGTACCAGGCGAACAAAAGAAGCATCTGAGACTTCTAGCCTTCGAACAGAAGAAAATGCTCAAGAGGAGCAAATACCTGTGACGCCTGTTACTCCGAGGAGAGGTCGGAAGCCTAAACAAGCTAATATAGAAAAAGTAGAAAGTGGCCATTCTGATGATCAAACATTGTCCGTCAGTACGCAGTCCACAGCTGTTACTCCAAGAAGAGGTTTAAGGAGAGCAAAGGAAGCTGCATCTGCAGTTTTGGAAGAGGCAAATGAGGAAACATCACTTGCCAAAAGTAGCACTACTGCTTCTGCTACTCCCAAAAGGACTAGAGGAGGCAAAAGTTCAGTGGGAGATCCAGAAACTGGTCAGGCTGACACTGATCATAAGATAAAAACAGCAGTCAGTCCCAGTAGAAGTGCAAGAAAACTGAAAAGCATTAGTTTACAGTTTCCTGAAAATACTGTCAAGGATCAGGAGGTGCAGCCCAGTGGCCAACTCCTTTTACCTGTGCCAACTAAAAAAGGCAGAAGAAGAAAGATAAGTTCGTCAGAAGTGTCAGAAAATTCTGATCTTAATCTGTCTAAATTATTGCTTCCTCAAACAGAATTTAAACTTCCTGTCACTCCTAGAAGAAGTGCTAGGAAAGGGGCACAGAATCTCCTGGCAGACACAGAATCTGTCTCCACTCAGGAAGACACACCTTCAGGTGGGGAAGTGGAAGTCCTCGATACTCCTAGGAGGAGAGCAAGAAGAATTCCACAGGCTAAACCAGAAAAAACAGATACTCATGAGCAGACACCTGCACAGCCAAGTGAGGAATCGGCCACACCCAGGACTCCAGTTAGGACAGGGCGACGGGGCAGAAAGAGACGATCAGTACAGGAGGAGAGCACAGGGGAGGAGGCCTTCCCCCAAGGACCTGGTGACAGTCCTTTGCTGCCTGAAGACACAAACCCATCAGGATATAATGAAACATCAAGAGCCTCTACAGATCGTATTACAAGAACCAGATCCCACAAAACTGCCATGCATCAGAAACTGTCAGTTGAGGAAAATGAGTCTTTCCTTTTCTCTCCTCCTCTCACAAAGCTGACGAAGAAATTTAAAGGTATGTGCACTATGTTTATATACAAAATAGGGCATGTTGCTGTTTTGAGGATGGCTTTAAGTATTGTAAAGAATGTAACCATGCAGACTAAAAAATTTGAAAAGAGTTAATTAAATCTGTCTGAGCTGTACAGGACTGGATGGCTCCTTGTGGTGGAAATAGACCAGGAGGCTGGTCTGAGTAGAGTGAAATGAAATTTAAGCTGAATTTTTGTCATGAGCTTAATTTCTATCAGTTTTGAAAACTGGAGGTTGTATGTCAATATGTGATTGCTCTCCCTTCCCTCCAACAGCGAAATAAAGATGATGTGCTTACAAATTCTGTTCAGTTTTTAACTTAAAATGAGCTGCGTCTTGCAACAAACTATGTAGCCATTTACTTATGTGATGTTTTTTCTTGGGCATAAACTTTGTTAGTGAAGTTACTGTGCAAAGTGCTCATTTTATTAGAGTACCTAATAAGAATTTTATTCTGAAATGTGTACGGACTGTTGATATCTCTTGAGCGTATATCTTTGCTATTTACATATCTTTGATTATGTAAGTGCAGACAAAATCACTACACTGGCTTATTTTTGGTTTACCAGTTACTGTAGATGAGTGAATTTATAAGCCTGATTAGACCTTTTATTTCAGGAAGCTGTTGTACTCTTGATTATCAGCTGTAATTTAATGTCACTTTCCTTTATGTATAATGTACATACATGTTAACAATGCATTGTCATTTTAGCTGAGAAAGCAGACCATCCCGTGCAGCTGAAGGATTTAGACCCAGACTTGTCTTCCCAGTTTGTCTTTTCACCCCCTCTTTTGAGGTCAAGAGGCAAAAATGTATCTAGCATTTCCCGAATTGTGACAGAATCAGTAAGTAAAAACTCTGGTTGTCTCATGTTCTTGATTTTTGCTCTGTATTGCTTTTCCAAATCATGCTTTTCATTGCCTTGCCTTTTTCCTTGAAAAATTATCTAAAGAGAGCTTTAAATACATCAGCTAAACAGGGGTTTTTCCTTTATGAAAACTAGCTTCAGAAATAAACATTGAATCTATGTAAATCAAGAATTAATAAGTATTGCTTTGCATTTAACAAAAGGCACAGTGGACTTCCTTAAAACTCGCTTGATGTGTTACCTGTTAATTTCAGAATTTGACCTTTATTTATTGACCAAATTCAGTAATTTGAGATGGAACGTTTGTTTTTGCAGAGAGAAACTGTAATGCTTTTGGAAATAACTTTGGCATGACTTCTTCATAAAAGAAGCATTCATGTATATTCTGTAAAAGTGTAAGAACTCGTGCATGACTAATGTTTTTGTTGTCTTAACATAGGAACTTCCAACTAAAGAGGAAGAGGATACCAAATCCGTAGAGTCTGTGGGAAAGCAAAAATTGAAGAGAGGTAGAACTGCAAAATCAAAAGTGAAGAAAACAAGCAAGTATGAAATTCTTCTTGAACACTTACTTACATTCCTTTATTGTGGCAGTGATTCAGCTGTTAGCCCCTAACAACTTGTTCCTCACTTGGCTGAGCAGTTCTGCTCTGACTTTACCATCCTGCCCATCTTGCTGGTCTAATTGGCACCTTTTTCTCTGCTTAATGGTTTAGTTTATTAATGGAAACAGAAGAGGGAAGGGATAAAAAAGGGCAAGTGGATCTTTGCAATGATGGCATGCAATGATTCCCCGTTGTCTTATTTTACTGTATGAAAACCACACTGTTAAGGTCTTTAGTTCCCCATACAAGGCAGGAGGAGGTCAGACAACGAGTAAAGAGAACTTCTTGTTTCTATTTGAGGGTATTTGCCTTTTAAAAGCTGTGGTGGGGTGTTCTGAAGGCTGGTATGACTAGTGACTGAGAATGTTTGGGACAGTCTAGTAAGGAATGGAAGTGAAAGGAAACTTATTTATGTATCTTTTCTACCTTGATAACCATCTCCAAAGAAACCCATAAAAAATGTCTTCACATTGATTTGTGTAATTCCATTTTGTCTGTTTTTTCCTCTGCTAAATACTGTTGGTGGTAAGAAATCAGTTTGATACCTCTCTCTTTTTTCAGAACCACAAGAAAAGAAGGTTCTTGGTCACCTCCACCAGTGGAAATAAAATTCATCTCTCCATTTGGAAGTCCAGTGGATGGAACAAAAAGCAAACAGAAAGAAACCACAGACATGGCAGAGAAGACTCTACGAAAGAGCAAAAAAAGACTCTCTAATTTTCCAAAGCCAGTTGTGCGCCGGAGGATGCTGTAACTGTTTTTTAAGTTTATATTGTACACCACTGTTTGTAAAGTCATCAAAATTGTGTGGATTAGTAAAAAGGAAAAAAAATCATCTAATTTGGAAGAGATAATTTATATAAATTATTGTAAAATTTCATAAACAAATGGTCTTCAATAAGTAACTCCATATGGAGTGTGATTTCCTCAGTCAATGCAGTTTTCTATTTTATATTAAGACTTCATACATTTATATAATATGTAAATACAGCTTATTTTAGGAATGTTAATAAAAATGTATACTTCAAATATGCTTACTGTCTTACAGCTTTTTGAGGGAATAGTGGTTGAGTGATCTGTATCACTCAGAAGTTTTACTGTTGGTTTGCAAGAGTTGCTGACCCTCAAAAGTGAGGCCAGAAGCTTTTTAAGCCTTTCAAAAGTTTGCTTAGAATTCCTTTAACAAGTCAAGATTTGAAACATAGTAGTTTAAATTTTAAAAGTTTTGTTTGACCTTCTGGCACAAAGAATTGGTTTCACAATGCAGAGGGGTAATTGCTTACATTCACGGTTGAGTTGTACTGTATTGAAGTCAGAATGTAAACAATTGTATTTTAAGCTGTGCAATATTTTTTTGTATTTGTCTCAAAACTTTGGGAAAGCTGCTCTTTAATTCATAAAACTAGATCACACCTCAGATGTGTCACTATTTTTTACAATTTGTTGTCAGGAAAAAATTAACTGCAGAGGATGTGATGCCTACAGTAGCATAGCACATTTAAGGGAGTATTACCCACATACCTTGAAATTTCAGCCAAAATTATTTTCATAAGGCTAATAGAAATGCTACTGTCATTGAAATAATTACTGTCTGTGAACATAGTTTGCTATATTTGAAGCCTGCATATCACAGCACTGAAAACCTGATGGTAAAGCTAAAATAATAGTCTGGAAAAGGTACAAAAATGTACAGAAATCTTAGTTACAAACCATATTAATGAAACAATTATTCAAAAATAATCTTGGGTAATGGAGTAAATGTCCCTATAAAGGTTCAATTTGTAAAAATAAATTCAGAAAACCTATTCTTTTAAAAGCGGACATGGAAGTACTATTTTGGTGTGCAGTCTTTTAGACAACGGATTATTTTTATGTATGTTAATTTATATATGGATGCAACTTTGAAGACTACAGAATGGTGGAACCTGACATTAAACTTTTCATTTAGTAAAAACTACTACAATTACTCTAAGAAATAATTTATTGGATAACTAATACCTTGTATGTAGTGGATGAATGTATTAATATCAGACTAAGCTTGGAAAAGAAACTCCTGGGGCCATGATTTTTGTATCTCAGAGCAGGTCATTCTGGAGAAGTAGTTGCATGCGCTTGGATTTTTTTTCTCCTTGGGATTATTCATAACTGAGAGAGATTTAAAAAAGCCAAATGTTGACTGTGAAAGTGGCACCTCAGGTGAGACCTTTCAGTCAGGTCAGTAATTATTTACTCTGAATATTTTGTACTTGAACTCTACAGTATAAATATGGTCAAAGAGGAAGGGTGGGGGGAGTTCCAGCTATACTTTTTTTAAATTCACATAGTACAGAAATGCAGTGAATAGCTCAGAAATGGGGTAAAAGATCAAACTTTCCAAACTCGAATAGAAAGTGGGTGTCAAATCTGAATATGTTTTGTGTAGTTCACAAGATTATTTATTAAATACTCCAGTTCCTGATCAGACAGAATTGACTGATGAAAGGCTAGTGAAGATTGCTTCACAGGGTTTCATATGTTTCTCTCACAGTATTTTTTTTCTATGAAAATCAATTAGAACCAAAGAAAATATTAGCTGATTTTATGATTAATTTTTAGCAATTTTTAGCCTTTTTATTTTATAACCAGCTCAGCTGAATTATCCTCATTTGGCAGTGCTTTGGAGGGAAAAAAAAAGCAATAGTCATAACAAGAAGACTGGCATGAGATTTAGTAACTTCCTATTAAGGTTTGTAGTAGTCTAGACATGTTTTATCTTAAAGGAATTTTAATACAATTATATGTCGTCTGGGGCTTGGGGTGGGGGGAGGGCAGGGTTTGTGGGTTGTTTTTTGTTTGTTGGGATTTTTTTTTCCAGTTACTTAATGCGCCTTTCTTGGGTGCTGACCAGTTTCCCCAGGGAGCAGTTCGAAGACTGTCAGCATCATGTGTCACAAGAAATGGGATTTCAGAAAGTTTAAAGGACAGAAGGAAATGGAACCAAAATCAGGCACTGGGCTTTCTTTAGAGCCCAGGTGAAGGAAAAGTAGCTAGTAAATAGTGATAAGATGGCAACTCAAAGACGGGTTTGTAATGAAGTGGAGAAAATTGATATAACTTGTCTGGTTTTTATGTAGGCTTGTGACAAGCACATGAAGGATAGAGTGGAACAGATCATTTCAACAAGGATGAGAATGCCTGAGTGCATGGGCAGTGCTTCTTAACAGGATGGGGAAGGAAACTGCCTTTTAAAAGACTAAAATGGCTTGGGGCCTTCATAGAGAGCTGCAGATGTTTGCGCTTGTACCTGAGAGGAAGATAATATTCATGGTGCCAGAGAAGAGCATGAGGGGTATGTGAAGGCAAGAGGGGTTGATGCATGCTTGTGGATAAATGCAAAAGGCTATAGGAGCAGAGAGCAGCAATTCTCTTGTGAGCAAGATGAGAATCTCCCAGGAGCTACTCAGTACAGTTCATCACGAAATAGAGCAATTCTGAAGTTTTTCCATAGGAAATTAAATTACTTGAGGGGTGTGGGTTTTCTCCCCCTAAAGAAAAAGTGTGAATTTCTCAGAGTGTTTTGATGAATCTGCTTTGATTTAATGTTAGTTGGCTGAAAGCTGAAGCTAAATTGTGCATCTGTACCTTTGGGGCTCTAACCCCAGAGAAAATTCCACTGGAAGGTTGTGTGCCTTGGGGCAGGAGACTCTCACCTTCCAGAAAGAGTAGAAATAGGTGTAATGACAGGCTTTGTTTCCAGGAAACACATAGTAGGAGGTATTAGTGAAGGGATAATGAATATTAATAAGGGTAAGGGATGGTGTTAAAAGGCGATTTGTCAAGAAATGTGTCATTAGAAATGGTTCCCTCAGTTACTGCACAGAGTTAACACAAATATTCCGAAGACCCTTTTCTTCAAATGTTTAGAAGCCAAGGCTGATGAAAATATTCATTCTAGGTTATAACATGAAAGAGAATTAAAACAAATTTGGTTTACTTTTGGTAGCCACTGAGTGCTTAAAGTGTTAACTGATTCATGTTGACTTAGTTTATTTGCCTTAATATTGTATATAGCCAGCGTGCAAATAAGGCTGCAGATATCTGATTTAATCCCCCCATCAAAACTTCCTGTCATGGAAGACTACTCTCAGGGTTGTCAGTGCAATAAATTTTTTTACTGCAATTTCATCAGTTCCCATGTAACTAATCAGGAAGTGCTTTAGCTGATGGTTTCTGGTGGGGAAAAAAAAAAAGCTACAGGCAGAAGCCAATACATAGTTTCTCATGAGTTGTCAGGCAGTACTTGTAACCTTTCAGTTTAGGGCAATCTGAAAATATTATGAAACGCTAGAATTTCAAGTAATAAGATAACATTTGTTTCCTCTTTTGTTTGTACTTTTGATTTCTGTGCAAAACTTCCATGTTTTCATTCCAGGAATGCTTTTTTCAGCAGTCAAGATAATGAGTCTCTTTGGTATGTTTGCAGATAAATGTACTATGGTTCCTTTTGAATTAAAGTAAAGCTGTTCCTAAAATAAAATGCATTTTCCAATGCACTGTGCTGTGTGGATGACCAATATGTGAGGTAGAGAATAAAAATGGAAGTTATGGTTCCTGATATGTCCTTTCAGGTCACTTATTCCTTGGCTGTGTTTATCCCACAGCAGTCGTTAGGGTGTGCAGTGCTGCTGGACTTCATTTAATAGACTAAAACATGAGTTATTAGTGAATGACTGATTGCTTTTGTTTTGATACTACAATTGTAGTTTTAATACACGAAGACAGAAGGATGCAGGAAGTAGGTGTGTGATTTTTTTGTGAACACCAACAGCACAAGCATGTATGACCCTGGGAATCCAGGACACAGGAGAACATTTACTCTTCATCTGGCCTGTTGGTCTCATAGTGGCTTCTTAAAGGACAAGAATTGTATGCTCATCTTGGCAGGATCCAACACTTACACAGGCCAGGTAAGCTTTTATTCGAAGAACCAAGTAAAAGCGATTTTAGCTAATACACAGTTGTAGACTGGTCAGTTTGTTTATTTCCTGTTATTAACATTCATGTAAGTGACTGGCATTTACCAGTTTACTGGTTTGAAACATTATCTAGGTTTTATCTGCATTTCTGTCATCTTGTAACTCAATATTACTTTCAAGTGTGCTTGCAAATCTTGGTTCCCAATTAAACTCTTATTGGGGGCAATCTTACCAACCAGCACTGCTTGTGTGGGCGCGTGCTTGCTCACCTATGAAGATGTGTTTGGTAATTTTTGAGACAGGTCTTTTGTGGTTGTGGTCAAGGAGTGCTGGAGAACGCCTGGCAGGGCTATAACACTGCTCTGCTGGTGTACAGTCAGACTGGCTCAGGGCAGAGACATGTGATGATCAGATACGGTGCAGAGGCCTGATGCTCGTTGTGTGTGAAGAGCTCTTCAAAAGCACGTGGAATTGGGAGAAGAATGAGCAGTGCCAGGTGGGATTATCACAAAGCGTCATTTATTTCCAAGATCTTTCCAGCTTGTACTTTAAAAGACTGTTAAACCTTTTTTACCAATTGTTCAAGCACTGATCTTCATTTACCTACCATAAAGCAAGCTGGTCTTTTAACAACTGTTAGGCTTCCTAACTTCACTCTTGCACAGGGTATTCATAAGAGTCTTTGCAGCACTTCAGTAAAGAAAATTAATGTTTTCTTTTGCACACCTTTATATGATACAGAAGCTTTATAGTGCCATACATCCCCTGTAGAGTAGGAGCTATGTCTTTAGCCTTGCAGTACAGCTTTTGTAGCTGCTGGATGCTCTCACTCATCAGCATCCTTCTATGCTAGTGTTCTAGCACTGCTGTAAGCAAAAAGCTTCACTCCTGTGCAGTAGTTCCTGTGTCTACCAAAGTATCACCCTGATTACTGAAGGCTGCTTGCGATTTACTGCTGTGTTACTTCCCTTCCAAAAGAGTACTATGTTTTTTTCACCTAACCAGCCTTCTCAGCTCCATGCCAGCAGAAATGATGCAAGAATGCCATTTGCGAGCATGCTTCTATTTGCCTTTAACGTCATCCACTGTGCACTCCTGTGATAAACACCGCAGTGAAAACTCATTCATTCCTTCCTATCTTGCTCACCATATCAACATGGAAATGCAAAAGGTTAATTTGAAGCAGCGTTACTCCTGTTGTAGACAGTTCTTGGATAGAGGGAAAATAATTATGCCCTGGATCTTTATTTTTACTTTTAGTTCTTAACCATAGTGTTAGTGCTGCAGACCAGGCTTCTTTTCCCAGTTAATGAATTTATTATTGCAAAGCTTAATGTTTGATGTCAGTGCCTGCCAGATAGTGAAGGGATATTACAAATCTGTCCTCCAGCATGTTGCAATGCAAGCTTTGACACCAGAGGCGTGCTGTCACGCTGCAGGTTCCCACGCACACCCACGTTTACAGAGCCCCAGAAGATCAGCACAGCCTCGAGCCCAGCTGTGGTCTGTGCTCCCTCCCGGGGTACCCTCTCTCACCCCTGGCTGAGACACCAGGTCTTTCCAGGCGTGGTTGTTCCTCCTGCTCACTGATGAGCCCGCCCTGGTGTCTGCTACCACATGTGGCTAGGGGAAAGTACAGCTACTCTGCCCCCTCCCCTTGCTGCACCTTGGATACATGTGCCCTGTGACTGTGGTTCCCAGTGCAGCTGCTGGCGCTGAGACACTCACTGCTGACACCACAGGCATGTGGGCTTCTGTCACTTGTGACCTGGCTTGGGTTGCTGATGCTTAACTCACTCACCCCATGACTACCAGTTGCTGGCATCGGGACCCTCCTATGATCTAGTCACCATAACAGCAGATGTTCTCATGTTGCATGTACCCGTATGCAGGTAATATATATGACCAGAGCTGTTCGTTCAGGAATCAGAAATTTGGGCTTTTTCTTTCTTTATTCAAATAGCCTTGAAAATAAATACTGGTTGAACCAACCTGCACAGCTATCCAAAATTAACATTTGCCCTTCTTGAATTTTCTACGGTGCTGTCTAGATGCTTAATAATGGTGTGGTCTGGAGCTGGAAACTTCATAGGAGGATAGAGCTGGAGTTCTAAGAGTGTTTGGAGCTGAGGAGATGAT
>JANHGB010052892.1:0-23452 GCA_026283785.1 Coracopsis vasa
TAAATACCAGAGACTGTGTCAAGATGAGTGGAAAAGACAATGCATCTGTAATGAAAAAAACAGTAGATAAACAGCTGTATTATACAAGTCTGTAAGTACCAAGGGGTTTTGGTCACAACATCAATCAAAGAGTGGAAGCTTTGGTTGCTTTATCGCTCTGACCTCAGGACGGGATTTCACTGTAATACTGTCATGGTGTAACCCCAGCTGGCAACTAAGCCCCAAGCAGCCACTCACTCATTTCACCCTGGTGTGATGGGGGAAAGAATCAGAAGGGTAAAAGTGAGAAAAAGAGAGTTCAGTAAGTAAAACAAAAACCTTGCACACAAGCAAAGCAAAGCAAGGGATTCATTCACCACTTTCCATGGGCAGGCAGGTGTTCAGCCTTTTCCAGGAAAGCAGAGATCCATTGTGCATAATTGTTACTTGGGAAGACAAACACCATCACTACAAATGTCCCCCACTTTCTCCATTTCCCTCCACCTTTATATGCTGAGCATGCCATTATATGGTCAGTTGGTGTCAACTGTCCTGGCTGTGTCCCCTCCCAACTCCTATATGCACCCCCAGCCTACTCACTGGTTGAGTGTGGTGAGAAGCATAAAAGGCCTTGACTCTGTGTAAGCACTGCTCAGCAACAACTGAAGTATCCCTGTGTTATCAACACTGTTCCCAGCAAAAATCCAAAACATGGCCCCATACCAGCTACTGTGAAGAAAATGAACTCTACCCCAGCCAAACCCAACAGAAATACCTTTCTAGAAAGAGCTCTCAATCTGTGAGTAAACAGGACATGGCACCTTCCTATTAGTGAGTCTTGTCCCTAACTGGGATAAAAATTCCCAGGAAACCTCAAAATTTCTCATCAATCTTCCACAAAGCACTGGCTGCAGTTCCTGAATATTCCTTTGAATAAGAGATGGATGGCCAGGACACCTTCTTGTGATTGATCCAAGGTACTGAAACATACCTTGGTCCAAACCAGTTTTAATTTGTGACCTCTGGGAGACACTAAAAAAATATTGTGTGTCCTGCAGCATGGAGAAATGGCACCAGCTACCTTCCTACATTGCAGGTGGTCAGAAGATGACACATCCAAATTTGAAAGCATCTACATTTTGCTTCATGTGTGGCAGGAGTTTTGAGCATGGCTGTGTTATATTGTGACACAGATATGCACTGGGGAATCTGCTGGACTGGGCCTCTCAACAGGCAGTGGTTCCCTGTCACCTCATTCATGGGTCTTCACTGAGTGCTGGTGTGAGAGAGGACACCTGCCTGTACATCCCTTATAGAGGAAAGGCACACAGCTACTGCTTGATCAAAAGCAGAATTTGGCACAGAAAAAATTAGCTGGTTATAAGCAGCAGTATCTTCAGAATCAAATTTTGGCCTCAAGTGCTAAAATTTTCCTCAAGGCTTGTCTTTAAACACAAGTTGCTATATGAATCTCTCTTGGAGTCCCAAATGTTGCAGTTCACAGCATAGTGTGGAGACTACACACAATAATTTAGGTGCAGATCAGGCAGGTGTAAACAACAAAGGCAGAAACAATTTATCGCAAAAGGAAAATATGAGCATTGGTTAATGAATGTTTGCAAAATGCTTTCAGCCCTTCAGATGATGCTATTAATAAATTGAACATCTTTGCTTATGCTATAGTTGTGCTGAAAGATAAGTGAAGGAGATGGTTTTATTTAAATGGTAGTGTTCTTGGTTAGCTTGATCATTAAATCACGTTGGATTCGACAAAGTGAGCAGCAGATGGAACACAACAAAGGGAGCAGAGCAACAAAAAATGAAATGTGGTATGAGATCATGGAAGAGAATCAAAGTACACAAACCTCAAAGTAAATCATAACAGCTCATACCAAAATTCTGTCTAAAATAATGACATGCAAAATACATTTTGGAATTACAATTGTGGAAAATATTCAGGGTATTGTTATTTCTTTCCATAGCTGCCAATAATTTAGACCTTGATTTAGACAATTGTGCTTCTGAATACATCCTCTAACACCGTGGTGTTGAAAGTCTCTACATTAGCAGATATAATAGCAGCTTTGCAAAATTAAAGTGAAGTTTACTGGAGTGGAAACATCAACCAAGCACGTAACTCAGTATCATGTAAATTCTTGGTATATGATGGATTTTACTACCCTTCTTGCCATGCCCCTCCACCCCTGAACTAACATCCCACATATCAAAATCTTGCATCGCCCAATTCAGCCTCTCATCAACTGGCGTTTCCACTTATTTCTCCACCTTCCTAGAGCATTCATCAAAGGTTTGCCCTGTCTTTCTACAACACCCTTTCTCATATCTTCAGAGTTAATTGCTCCCTACATTCAACATGAGAAATCATTAGCTCAAATTTGCCATCCATTGAAAACAGTGAATGGTAGACTTTGGCTCTGTAGTTGCATCCACCAATTTGGAAGTTGATTTGACTGTTCCAGATCTCATTAACCAAGTAACATGGAAGGGAAATCTCATAAGAGCAAGAATTACTTTATGTAACCCTATATAACATTCAGATCCATTCCTAGCTGAACAAAGACAAGTTGTATCCACATAACACAGAAACTTGCAGAAGGTTTGTTTTGAATTTCTTTCTCCTAGTGGTCCTAGGCCTGGTGGAGTTTCTTCAGTCCCCATAGAGTTTTACATGGTACACCTTTTGACAGCTACTGTGTCAAATTCTATTGTATCCTTTCATGATTTACACTGCCCACATTCTGTATGTGTTTCAGTATGTTTTAGTTATTACTGCTCTATAAAATCTGTAAGCTGTGACATGTTTCCAAACCCCATGACAAGTTATATGTACATTATGTGACTGTGGTTTTGATTTAATCTTTATCGTATTATACTCAATTTGTAGATTTTTTTTAATTTTTATCATGCTTTTGCCATATTTTATGTCCATACAGGCATTTTAGCTCTCAGTTCATTCAGTTCGTCCATTGCTAGATCTGGGTTCTGCTGTGAGCATGTGACCTGTGTAAGTAAAGAGTAAGTCTGCTGAACTAACTATTACTCATTCAGTAGCTGCCAAAAGTAGATGCCTGTACTGGGTCTCAGGTTCCCACTGAACTTGCATTATTGGGCTCTAAATGACTTGAAATACAACAAAAAGAATAAACACAGCTAAAAAGCAGTTAAAAGAGACAGGATAAAATATTATTGTGGTTTTATCTTCTTCAGCTACAATAAAATACGCTCTTCATAGATATGTCATACCTAAGATAAAGAAAAATATATTTTCTTGGCATTGTATTTACTCAACTCTCATATACATCTTGTGAATTAAACTCTATCTAAAATTGAACATGAATCATATAGCAACAAAGATACTACGTTGGACTTGATGTAGATGTCCATCAGTAGGAATTATGCTTTCCATTTGTGTCTGAAGGGATCATATTTTCAAAAGAAGAACTCATATGTGTGCACTTGCATTGCATACAATTTTTTAATCTAACTGAACACAGAAGAGAGATGTATCTATACACAGAGCACTGCACAGCTGCATAGCTCTTGTGTGGGCTGTGCCTGCAGATGCAGACACACAGCTGCTTTTCCTGAAAACTTGGTCAGGCATATATCACCAATTTGTGAGAAGCTGTGTAGCATCCTTTAATATCTCCCCAAACAAATGAAGAATAAAATTGTGTTCATTTTTTTCCATTTAAAAATCCGTAAGGATTGAAGGAATGAAGAATATGCCAATAGAATAGACCTGGGCAACCAAATGTGGTTTTTTGCCTTGGCACACACTTAAGACCTTTTCTCACTGTGCTGACAGCTCACATGTTCCCAGCTATAGTGAAGTACTGTGGCTTCTTTCTATTTCTTCCAAAGCCAGATAAAAAATGCAGTTCCCCACATGCAGTATATGTGTGTCCAATGTACTATCCCTCTCATGGCATAGTTCTGTAAAAGAGAAACTATTTTTAAGTTAGGTTATTATATAAATGTAACTAAGAAGTAACCATCAGTTTAGATATTAATTCTTCTTCTAGTCAAGGTTGGTTTGTTTCTCAGTAACACAAAAGGACAACACTGAATGAGATTACGTTTCCGAACAAGGTAGTGGCATTTTTCCAGCCATCCCCACGCAGATGCTAGATGATACCCACCACACATTGCTAGAATGTCAAGTTGATAATTTTATGATGCTGTTGTTTGTGGTTTTAATTTACTTTCCCCTTGTTTGATGCTAACTAATGAAATTATTTCATTCACTCAAATAAGATATTTACTGATGTACGTGGTTAGCTGGGCACTTAGTTGTCCGTGCTGCATGCTCAAATACCTGATTTGCAAGTGCATTTTGTAACTAAGAAAATCTCACCTGTTGTTCCCAATTCTAGGTGAAATGCTACTTCATTTTAAGATGGCAAATCAGCTGATTGCATTGTTGAAAAACACTGTACCATCAGTTTTTTCTATTCCATATATATTTTAACTCCACTTTTCTCATTATTTGTCCCAAAGATGCCTTGGCATTTTTATTAATGTGGTAGGGCTAGAAAAAGTTCTTGACTTTAACCAAATTGTATTATATTTTTCAAAAGAGCACCAGTGACACAGGGTATACACATCAAACTCAAGAAAATGGATAAGACTGGCTGATTAATTGCATTGTATGTATACCAAACAGCTATCCTTCTTGTTTATGAGACAAGATTTTACAACATATTTTGTCCAAATTTGAATCTGAGAGGCACTATAAGGAACAGAGTGATTGTTTTTCAAAAATTCTTTTTTTTTAACTGATTTTTTGCTACTTTTTCTTAGTTCTTGTAAATTAATTTCTGGCATCTATTGTGTGGGCAGGGCAGGATGAATCAGAAACAAATATAATGGCAGTCTCTGACTTGCACTGTATTTGTTTACAAAGATGTGCAAAATGAATGTTATAACCTTAGATAAGTGCAAATACCTGCACAGGTTGTAGCCGGAGGTTAACTAAATCATGTACACTTTAAGGCAAAGGCTGTAAGTATTTCACTCTGGAAGGATGCAAAAGCCAAACCTATCACCTGGAACTAGGTTGTGATAAACATACAAAAGTAAAAAGTGCTCAGATGCATTAGTTTCACTGTTTTAGGTGCTGTCTGACCTTGAAACTCTTTCTGGACACATTTACATCTCTATTTACCTTGGTGCGTAAAGAACTCAGGTGCCTGCACCTTTACCTGGACGTGCTCTGCTTGGCAGAGGATTAGTTGAGTGTTTTAAATGACTGCAACAGTATTATTGATATGAACTGGTTTATATGAGGGGTTTGACTTACTAGGTAGTGACCACAAAACGCTGAGTGTTTTGAATTGCAGATGTGCTGTCTGTCTTTTTTGCGCTAGCACCCTGCTACCCCAGCAGCTTGCTGTGGGGTGGGCAGCAGCAGAGAGGAGCTGGCTTTTAAGTCTATGGGGGCGATATGTGACATCTTGCTAGCTTGTGTCATCTTCTCAGTTGTTTGCATGGTGATAACAAATAGGCAGTCCGAACTGAGTAAAAAAATGCCACAGCACTGATCTTCCTCCTCACACAGCTCCTATGTTTTCCATGGGTCCTAAACTGCAAAAGAAAGAGAAAACCTTCTCAGCTCACATCTGTAATGTTTTCTTTTCCTGTGGGTTCAAAGTACCTTCTCGTGCGAATTAAAATGCATTCAGCAGCAGGGTCTGCAAAGACCTGACAAGCTGGTGACAAGGGGAGGTGTGGAGGCATTAGGAACTCACGTATTAAAGGAACAGTGATTCTTAACAATGCACTGACCTGGGGATACAGGAACATATATTTGTGCAGCACCCAAAATCTGGGCCGCGTGGTCAAAAGCGACTGATCCACTTGCAAAAGACCTGGTAGGGCTTAAAATGGTTGCTTAGGTGGAAATACCATAGCATAGAAATTTCTTCGTGGAGCTTATCTGGAGTACTTTGCTGGAAACCATTTGTGGTGCCAGTCTGTGCAGCAGCCTGAACTTACAGCCTGAAAGAAATGCTTAGAGACACCCTATCCTGGCCCTTATCGAATTGCCAGAGAAATGGGGATGCCAGTTATCACTGATAGGTAAAAATCTTAATAGGCTAGGACAAATCTCAGTTTCTTTCCACAGTCACATGAACCGCTGTACTTAACTGGAAGATTGACTGCTAAAGAAGAAGATTGATAGCTTTGTGCAGGTTTTCCAGATGAAGTAGCTTTCAAGATCACCAAATTCTGTATGAAGGCAAACTGATTGGAAACACTTAGCCTTGTGATCTAAACCTGTTCCTCCATGCCCCAGCCCAAGCTTGTGAGATACAGTGCAGGTTGCCAGCAGTTAGTGCTTTTTGCCTTCTGCATTGTACCAAAATGAGGGGAAACTGCTAAATTGTGCAGTACAATTTCAGAGCGAGGAAATAAGAGGGACTGAGAAGCATTTCTTCAGGAGCATTAAAATACCATTGTCTAGATTTGCAGTGTCAAGCTGGCTCCATGCAAACCTGGGCAGGAAATGCTTATCAGAGAGAAGTACAAAATGGTTCAAGAGAAGGTAGTTAAATTCTTTTACGTAAGTGGTGGGATATTTTGAATCCTGTTACTACTATGAAAGTGGTCAGAGCTTTTGTACAAGGAATATAAAACATGAGAAGTCAATGTCTTTAAGTTTCTAAAACGAAATGTATTGTTTGAAATGAGCTTTTACTGGAGGATTTTTCAGTAATGTTGGTAGTTTTACAAAGAATTTTCTGTGGTTAAACTTCTTTTTAAGATGTTGAATGGTTTTGATGAGTAGTTTTTTGACTTTTGATCATTTTTCTATCCTTGCAGTTGGTATTCAATAGATATTTCTTTGAATAAGGAATGCTGCCCAAGAATTGCAATTAGATTGACTCTGCTTCTCTTCTAAGGAACGGGACAAGAATCCTTCAGTTAGTGTCATGCTGGATTGATTTAATTTAAAGAGGGATGCTGCTTCTCTAAATTCACCTGGGTTTATCTTCTTCATGAGACTTTAATCCACAGAATTTTGCTTTGCCACCCAAATGAAGAAGATCAATCTGTGCACATTTCCTCATGTAAATACTCTTTTACTGGGATTAGCTGCCACAAGGATACAAATATATCAGAAGAGAGGGGTCAGACTTTAGTGACGTTTGGTTTAAATTTGCCTCATTATTGAGATTGCCACTTGGCCACCACAGATCTAAGTTTTTGAGGAACCTGAAGTGCTTCCATATGATTTCTGTATATGACCTTCACTGGTGGTACCTGTAAAATAGTCTCTATTACTGTTTGCAGCACTGAGTTGTCATAAAAAAAAGAGAAACTGGCATTAAAAAAAAAAGAAATCTTGCCTTTCAAAGGTCTGCTTTGCTGAGATGTTTTTTTTAATGATGTTTTTTTCTCCTGCTTCTATTCCATCTGAAATCAATGTTAGCTGTAATGAACCTGTGGTTCAGCTGCGTGTCAGTGATCAGCGTGATCTGCTGCCTTTTTCATGCTTTACTGTGATTACCTGGAGAAACAGCTGGCTCTGTTCTCCCACCTCCCTCAGAAATTGTACCTTTGATTGGCCTCCTCTCTGTCTTGCTCTGCGTCTTCTTTTCTTTCTTGTAGCTTACAAGATGCATTTAATTACAGTGCAAGATGTGATTGCACTGAACACTAGGAAAATTCTAAAACAAAGGCACCCTCTCATTACAGAGCTGTCATACCTTTGTAATTCTTCTCATTCCAGATGAATTATTCAAAGTCTGCCCGGTGTGTCAGGCAAACATGTGATCATGAGGCTTTTCTCAAGAAGCTGGTGGCAGGTTGCATATGAGGAATTAATGCTTTTCCTGGTGAAGCTTTGTCTGAGCAAATAGGCATGGCATTGAAGCTGATATGGCGATGTAATGAAAGATAAACTTCATACTGAAGAGGAGATGAGGCTGGGATTTCTAACCTCTTCTTTCTTCCCCTAAGCTTCCTCGTGTTTCATTTCCTGCTGCCGTACTCTCCTGGGCACTAGCTTAATAACACTTTTAGAAATTACTTTGCACTATTCTGTTTGAATAAGTACAAAGAATAAGTTTCAATGTTTGTCAAATAGTGCCCCTTGAATTTAAAATGCTTTCTATACACCCTGCAAAATGACATCCTAAAGGGTTATTATTATTATTTAATTAGATGTTTGCCTTGATGAGTGAATAGAGGTTTATGTGTATAGGTATATTCATTCTGTGCTTTAATACCACCATGGGAATTCAGCTCCTGTCATGCACCGCAGAGAGCTGTCGGTCAGATTTGTATTCTGTCTCTGCGATTGCATGACTGCATTTCACTCTGAAGTTATGCAGATCAGCCACACGTGCTGCTCTGCAAAGGTGTGTGGGGCAAGAAGCTCCAAAATGGTACTTCACAAATACAGAAAGTTTAGTTTTGAGAGAAGTGTAAATTAGGGGGGTTTATTCAACAAAGCTGAAATGTGAGATTTTGTTTCACTGGGATCCAAATAGAAAGAAGTTAGCCAGAATTGTGCCTTTTGTGAGCAAAACCATGGCTTGAAATCTTTGTCCCTGGAGGAAAACAAATCAGCAAATGGGAATTTCTCAAAAGGCAGAAGATCTGAATTCTGCTTCAGTCTGATAAACAGCAACTTCACTGGCCTCTTGCAAGAGGATTATTGAGATCTATGTGTTTCCATTCCCTTCTGCTGAAAAAAATACCTCTTTTGTGAATGCTGTCAAGTTGTTTGGCAACATCTGACAACATAAAAATCAAGATTTAAGCTTCCATCACAAGTTTTATCTTTGCCTTTTCCCATTTTGAAGTACAATATCCACATTATGTATATTAGCTCTCACTTGAATATTTGTAAATGTTCACTCAGTCTTGTTCCCTCTGCTTCATTCCACATGTAATAGCAGTCTTAGCCAGGCTGTTTTGCAGAATGGAGTACAGCCCTCTGCAGGCTGCAGCTACTCCATGCTTGTTGAATATGCAAAGATTATGTCAGAAATATAGTTTCTCTATTTATATATGCCAAAGGCTCAGGTCCACATGATAGGCATAGGGCTAGCAGCATTGAATGGTGTTTTTCACCTATGTAGTCAGTGCAGTGGAATGGTCCATACTGGAGAACATAAGCGCTGTCTGGAGTAGGTGATTAATCAGTGTCCTTGACAGGTTTTAGGTCAGAGCTGGGGTTGCTGCTGCTATGCTGTGGGAGAGTCTGTTTCTGTTCATGTGTTCTTGGCTAAAATAGAACTGACAGCTTTGTAGGCAGGGAAAGGTATACAGCAGACAGAAGGAAAGGATGGCACCTGATTCTAGTGGAAATGAATAGAAAAAAGCATCAGCACTCTGCCACCTGGGTGTAGGCACAGGGTATTCAGAAAATGTGCTTCATTTGCTTCATTAGCATTATTAATAATTTTCTCCCAGGAAATTAATATCATTTTAGCCAGTTGAAACTTAAGATTTCCCTGGTCTTAAAAGTTGCACTGTTTTTATAACAGGTATGGTTAAATATTTGAGAGGTCTCAAGGGAAAAAAAAAAGAAGCCAGCTTTGTTTAACCTACAGCCTATTGTGTATATTTTTTCTTTTGTGAGGATTCTTTGTATTGCATTTAAAGAGTAATTTAAAATACAGAAAAGATATTGTCCAAAAATTCAAGTATGAAATATTGCAGTAGTTGATGTTTACTTACAGTTATTTTTTTCTGAAGTTTATAATTTTCCAGACCTAGAAAGTGGGTTTGGAATGCTGGAGTTGTACATAAGTATGTTATTCAGCATACTCTGCATGAATGGGTTAGCTGTAAGAAGAAATAGTATCCACATCCTTGTTGGCATAAAATATGTGCATATGCAACAGTGTAGTGGCTTTAAATGATTTCCTGGTATAACTCAACTGGGTTTTGGTGGAATCATCAAAGGTGAATTTTGACTCATATATACAGGCAGGGCTTCAGTAAATAAAAATCTCATAAATGTGCAGTGATAGAAAAAAGAAATATAGCACCATCATAAAAATTGTTTGACCATCTAAGTGCTAATGGCCCCTGTTCTATGTAACAACTCTTTTTACTGTAACTCCATTGCAATTGCTCACAAAACCGTGAAGTCAAGCATTTCTGTCTGGTACCGTACCTCCCAGTTTCACTTAATGACCAGTGTTTGAGTTCATATGAGCATATGAGTTCAAAATACCCCGATGAACAACCAACAGGTTCAATTTTGGCTGTAATTTTTTTTTTTTTTGTTATATAGGGTTTTTTTCATTTTTCTATGGCTATAGTAATCAGATACTCCAAAAACCTTCTTAACCTCTGTCATATTGATAGGCAGGATGCCACAGGAAAGGAGACTGAAGTGTCAGCTCTCCGTGCCCTGGTGGACTGGAAAGCTGGGGTTGCTGCTAAATGATAATATGCTGCCCTCCTACAAACGCTTCCCTGGTGATCCTGGGCTGTGTGGTGGTATGTGAACAGCATGCAGATTTGTCACCATCCAGAAATGTTATTATCGCAACACAAAATGCAAATCTGCTATGTGGAAATGTAGAATCAGGGATGCAGATCTTCGGCAAGTAGTAAGTTATACATTACAAAGAACCATTTCTTTTTCCAAGGAGCTTTTGCTTTCATTTAGTCCCCATAATTGACTGACTGTAAGCTCCTTAACTTTTTCTCATAATGCAGAGCTAGACTTTTTGCTGTTCGTTTCAAGGCCTGAAGTGGAAGTCTTCACCATAGCTATTGCAATGCTACAAAATACGTGCTTTTCATAGTAAAAGGGAGAGAGGGAAGGATGTGGAGTTTTGACATTTTGTTCTGAAATTCCCTTCTCCTTTCACACAGAGCATCATCCCCCCTTTTCATAGTATAGTTACCCCATATTTGTAGGTACAAATGTGTGAAATGTCATCAAGGCTCCAGATATTCTATACTCTAGCAAAATTATATTCTTAGATCTTTAGGCAAAAACCCATCTTAAGCTGTGTGAAAGATCGATGAGCAGACAGCTTAGACTATGAATCTCAGAAGAAGAGTATGCTAAAAAGGGATTCGTGTGCCCCCTGAGCTGCCAGATAACTGATTCTCTCTTAGTGAGACAGGTGTTTTTCTCATGCATAAAAATTAAGAATTGGAGCCAGTTCAAAAGTCGTGTCATTGCTAATGGGAGGACTGAAATGAGAGATTTGGAAGGAAAGATTAAAGAAAGCTGTATCCAGCTCAGCTAAGTAACAGAAAGGTTCATCAGGAATTATAAAGTGTCAGCCCCAAAGTGAGAGTATTTAGAACTGAAAAAGGAAAAATATCTAGGAAGTTATTTTTTATAAGAAGTAGTACAAATAAATACACTGAATAGCAATGAAAACTCTCAGACTGAGGAGCAGTTCCATAAAGAAAGTGATTGCAAGCACAACAGTTGCATCTTAGGTTTGCTCCGTGGATTTGAATTCCCTAGATTTGTAAATGGATAGGGCAAAAATGCTAAAAATTATGTATTTTATGGCATGGAGCAATCACGTGATAAATGTAGATGGCTGGGATGATCCCTTCTGGCTCTTCAATCTCTTTCCTGCCCTGTGCGCTTTAACAGAAGCTCACTGTGATCTTATCTATGAAACGCAATATCTTTGTGGGAACCTGAACTGTGATGTTATCGGGTCTGCCGTAAGGATCTTATATACACCACTTCATCACAGATATTACTGACAGTAAATGCTTTTACCACTTTTATATATTCTCACTGTGAGTTGTTTTACAGCCAAGCAGCCAAATCAAGAGAATTTTTCCTGACCAGCTGAGCAGCTGGATAAGTCTCTTTACACGCACTTAGGTGAATTCAGTGCCCTAGGATGCTAAAAGGGTGGGTTAGGACAAAAGCAGGTGTCAAAACATAACCCTCTACTCTTGCCATCACCTCAAAGGTTATCTCCCTGCATGTAAAATTACTTGTCTTTTTGAACCCCAATTCAATTTCTTTAATGCCTTTGTTTGGAAAGTCCATCTGATCCTCCTCAGGATTGGTTTCCCCTCTTCTGATCTTTTTCTGAGCTTTTGTTTCCTATTTCCCTCCCTTGCTGTCTGCACATCATGATTCTTTTTCAGGCTGAGTCATTATTCTTTTCAATGCTCCTAGGAAGGGCTTTTTTTCTTAGTTGTGTTATCTATTTCTTAGCCAAGTGGTGCCTGTAGGAAGATCAGAATAACCTAAGCTAGGAAGAGCTCTGTGAGTTGCAGTGCCTGTTAGACAAGCATACAAGTTGTATGGTTTGTTAACAGCAAGTTCACTTCTATCCTTTATTCCCTGGCCTTTTAGATAGACCTAAACCTCCTCTGAGAGGCCGAAAAAAAACCCAACTATTGACCATTTTCAGACCCAGAAGATTAAACTGACCCAATCCTGCATTGGTGTTTGTGTATTTTGAAAAGAATTTTCTTTATCTTGCCATTCCTGTGGAGTCCACAGATAATATTGCTCCCTTTCTGCTCCAAAATCTGCACAAATCCTCCCTGTATCACGCCTATGAATGGAAAACGAAAATACTCCTTTTCCAGGCCTGCAGTGAAAAGGAATGTGTCCCAGATGCAATTTGTTCCTTGTGTACTACATCTTGTGAGCAACCAGCCGGTGTGCCTTGCTTCAGTAACTTTTATATGTAAACAGTCTTTAAAAACATAATCTACATTGTCAAAGACTAATCTAAATGATGTACTGACATTGCTTATTTTGATATGCTGAGTGGGTTTTGAATTCTCTCTGGATTGGCTGGCCCCAGATGGCCTTTTTGCATTTTGTTTACTTTTCACTTAGCTGTCACATATTTATTCCCTTTAGAGGTACAAAGTCAATGAGTTTAGTCTAGTTTTACAGCTTAGCGGACTAATATGGCATCAGGAAAGCACTGAGTCAAGCAGAGGGTCAAGAAAGAAACAATGTGGTTCTGCAGGTCTGACATAGAGACCAACAGAACAGAAAACTGTAAAAGATCTGGTAGAGCAGCTAGAGATTATTATTTTTTTCGGAAAAAGCATGATTTGACTGGAAAGTAGAAATCCACTGAAACAGGGAAGGATTTGTTTAGACTGAATTTCTGTTTTTAAAAGCTTGCTTCTGAATAAATGCTGAAATTACACTGTGCTGAAATACATCCCATTTAAATGAAAAGAAAAATCTGGATTTGTTTCAAATGTGAACAGGTAGCAGAATGTTACTTTAAAAGGTTTTCAATATGATAAGTTGTTCTGTGTATATATCTCAGTAAAAGAGTTAAAATGGCTTGCATGAACTTGCTGTACAAAAAGCCTTTGAAGATATGTGAAAACCCGTCATGCTGAGAAAAATAATTCCAAAAAATCTAGTTGTCATGACCTTGCCCACAATGATTCATAGAGCCCAAGAGAGAAATTCATGACACCTCTGGCAACCTGAAGCATGACTGAAATGTGGGCCATCTTGAACAGTGATCTTCCATCTGGATAGCCATGCCTACTATCCCATTGTTCTCCCAGTATTAATATTTTCCTTCCTTTGTATGGTTGGGTTTACAGCTGAAAGAAAAATGCTTTAAGGGAGATTTGGAGTGGAATTTAGCATTGATGGAAGGAGCCTGATGTTTCGTTTGTTTGTTGAAGAATGACAGCACAGATCTGCATGGCGCTGTTTCACTGATGCCGTGTTGTTTTCAGATCACATTCTGCAGAGCTGCTTGGCCAAAGCAGCTCTGCAGCACTTTTTGCGCTGAAAGCTGTCGGGCACCCAAACTTCACTTCTTTTAAAGAAGAGACTGTGCAGAAACTGCCACATTTTTAGGTACACCAACCTCCTTTTAGACTGGGCGGTCCATAGTCTGAGTTCTTCCTCTGTTTACCACAGGTGAAACATGGGAACTATGCCTTTGTATGGGACGCAGCGGTGCTGGAGTACGTGGCCATCAATGACGCAGACTGCTCTTTTTACACGGTCGGGAACACTGTGGCAGACAGAGGATATGGGATTGCACTGCAGCATGGCAGCCCCTACCGAGATGTCTTCTCACAAAGGTAAGGGTTTGGAGAAGGAGGAGCAGGTCCTAAGAGGAGGTCTCTCTTAGCTCTGGAAGCTTCTTTTAATTTAATTTTCCACGAAGGGAAACATCTTGTGCTTGCAATCCAGTTCATTTCTTACATAGGCATTCATTTCCTCGGAGACATAGGATTATTCACTTTTCTAGAAACTGCATTGAAAGTACTTTGTACTGCTCTAATTTGAATTGTTCTTGTTTCATTTGGAAAACATTAATGAGATAGGCTAAACTTCATTAGCAGGAAGATGAGGAAAGAGTTGAATCATTTGTTATAGAGGGACAGCATAATTCAACCCTTCTTGTTGCAGAAGCTTTCTTAAAGAAAAAAGTAAATTGGGACACTAATAGGAAACCTGAAGGGGATGTACAAGAGAATTTGATGTTTCGGTGAAAAGACCCCTACTAGTACCCAAAAGCTTAAATGCTTATACCGGTACTAATCTGTCTCTTGGGCTACAACAGTGAAATCTCGAGAAGTTTCTGGTATTGTGTTTCTATGAGGTTATGTACTGTGCCTTTGCAGTATTTGTGTTTCACTCTGGTATTGATTCCTAAATCAGGATGTGTGTGAAATGTGAAAAACAAACACTTAAGAAGTGTCGTATCTCCAGTCTGTTTTTTAGATGTGGGCTAATCTCATGATCGTTTTCCATTCTGAACCTATTCTCTCAGCCCAGTTTCTAATGGTTTGTGTTAGAGGCATGTAACAAAATTTGACAGTTGCTGTGATGGAATTTCTTTTTTGTGTGGTTGCTATAATCTTAAACATCTTAAGAATATGCTTCATTCAGGCTATTGCATTTGCCTTCAGTACATAGGATGAGGTAGGGGGAAAGCAGTCAATAAGGAGCTGTATACAGACTCAAAGGACTCGCTGTCTGCTCACACATACTGCATGAAGAGAGAAGGCTTGAATTCTTTGAATCTGTTCTATGTTGGGAGTGATTTGGTTGATTTTTGTGCTAATATAGTAGTAACATAATGCAAACTCTCATAAGATCAATGAAAAAATAATTTTGATTAAACTTACATAATGTATATATTACAATTAGCTTTATAGGCAATTATTTACTGAATACTTTAGTACTTTAATATGCCAGCTATGATCAGGCTGGCTCTGCTAAAAATCTCTGTCTCTCTAATGTTCGGGGTCTCCATGCAAAACAAAGGAGTAAAATTTCTTCCTGTAATCATTCTAAGGAATGCTTCCAGAGATCTCCGGTGCTGGTGGAGGTGTTAAGTCAGGCCCTGCAGAGTGTTATCCCTGTAAGCTTGAGTACAAAACTCTGAACACATAGAGGAGTTTCATAGGCTGTGACTTTATTACTAAATACAGCAAGCCTGCCAAGTGACAGAGCATGGCTCATGTCCGCGCAGATAAGTATTCTTCATCCCTGCCACCACTGCTCTCCAAGTGAAGGTGGATGCATCCAAACCACCCTTTAGGGACTGCTTCTGGCATCATTTATATACTTGTTATTGTTCTCGGTACATGGGGGAAATGGTTATAGCTGGTTCTGTTAAGCAGTTATCTTCTTTGTCACAGAATTCAGTACCTGGAGAGGCTAGGTTACATCTTCTGATACACTGTTTTTAGCAACTTCGGGATCATTGGTCTGTGCAGGCCTGACATTTCCAAGTACAATTTGGTTTGTAACAAAATTTCAGCATGTCAGTGCATTATTATATCTTGAAGCTGTAGGAAAGCAGAAAGAAGCATAAAAATTTGCACATATATAGCTCTCTTTATCTGAGGATCTTCAAGGAATATTTAAATATTAGCATCTCTCAGTGGAAAGTAAATGTCATTTCCATTTAATGCTTAGGGAATCCATAGCATAAGGAGAGTTAAATGAATTCCCAAGGCCAGGTGCTTTCCCTGGTGGAATTGGGGATCATAGGCATTTAGAGTTCCTCATTTTCCATTTCCTGCTATAGTTATCAGAATTCAGGTGGATAAAGAAAGAGATTATTTGTGAGATATTGGGCCACAGCAGGGTCTGGATGGATACACAAAACTTAGCACTGATGAGAAAGTAACTCATAGCATTATCAAGAATAATGGTTGAACAGAGCAACTGGAATTTGCTACTTACTGGAGAATTTAGAGAGCCCAAGATATATATTCTGAAAACGTGTGTGCTGCCACTTAAATCTTTATTTCCGTATTATAAAAGCATATTATATTGCACTTCTAATTATGTCCATAGAGATTTACAGTCTGAAGCTGTGAAATGCCATATAAGAAACACATGAAAGAGCATGCTTACAAGGTAGCTTACAAGGTTTTGTTCCAAAAACCCTTCAGTACTGTTCCCTATGATTACTTCCATGTGGTTTTCACAAATCATCCTTACTTTTCTTCCTAATGAAAAATGTGAACAACCTTCAGCTGCTGCAGCCTGCATGCTAAATAGAGAGAGAAATAGATTGCACTATATAGGACTCGCAAATGTTCACATGAATATTTCACATTCTTTAATGCAGTAGGGAACTGGTTTGAAATATATTGGCATTTCTTGATCTTTCCCAAAATAAATATATTTATGTGAAAATACAGGGCTTCTATTTTATGAAATTTCATATAAACCCATAAGCTGTACAGAATTAAATCCCTACGGTGCCGCTGTAAAAGGTCTGGCAAGCTTACTGGAGATTTCGGTCTCAGTGCAGGAAGCATGGGCATGAGCTTAAGGCTTTTCATTACCTTTTCCAAACATTCAGGCAATTCCCAGAGAAGCAGGAAAAGCGATAGAGAGGTATAAACACTCACCATGTATCTCCAGTGCTATGGGGTGTGAGCTGTAGTCGGGATAACACTGTAGTGAAGTTGCTTAAGCATTTAGGATTTCCAAAAACACTTTTATGTTTGGGATGTCTGCTATGTTGTTCTCCAGGGGATTAACACATGCAAAATGCTGTTGCCTTTGGGGACTGCAATAGTATTCACCTCTGTTAAGTATTCAAGTCTCTATGGGAGTTTACCCATCAGTTAGGCTACTTAGGAAAGGTATTAAACCTGCAATCAGTTTGAGGTGCTGGGGTGCCATCAAAACAGTTCCATGGCCTTGCAAAATCTAAGTTCCCTGATGATATTTGCTCCCATAACTCATGGTGATGGCATACCCCTTTATACCACAGGCAGTTTAAGTGGTGCTAAAAAGAAGCCTGAAACAACTGAGAGCGTGGTGAGAACCAAAGCCGTAGTGATGGTCCTAGTGGCCATGTACCTGTGTAGTACCTGTGTTAGGGATGTGGGACTGCAGCTGATGACCTCCTGGTTGTCTGATACTCACCACACTGAAGAAGAGCACAAGGTGCGGTACCGTGAGCATGCTGTGGAGCCGGTGCTGACAGCCACCCTGCTCCCAGCCTCAAAGTGTTGCTGCTGGCTAGCACCCATGTATTTGCATGGGATGCAGTCCTACTAGTATGGAATGAGCCTCCAGTTACCAAGGAACCAGAAAGTGAAAATGATTATATTAGGCTACAGCTAAATTAACACCAAAGGTTCAATATATACCTGATTTAAAATTTATACAATTAAGCAAGTGTGGTACAAGAATGTACTGCCATTGAGATACATTTGCTTGTATTGGTTCATATTGTGTTTATAATTTTACAAGTGTAAGGTGATGTCTGTGCCCTTTAGAGAGAATAGTGAGTGATCCCACATATTTGAAGTGATTCAATTTAAAATCAGAATTATTCTTACAAGTTTGGGTATAGTGAAATATTAGTGGAGTGTGTGGCAAAATGCACATCACTTAGAAACTCCATATACATTTGCTGGGCTTTAAAAAAATTAATTCTAGCCATATCACAGAAGATGCAACTGTGTTCATGATTATTCTTCCCAAGGAAAACCAAGGAAATTAGACTCAAAGAAATCTATCATTTTGGGGATGAACAAGATGGGTTTGATGAGAAAAGTTATACCTTTCAAAGTGCAATATCAGTATGCTTTCAGAAAAGCATTTTGTGCAGGTACAGTTTAGTGAAGAAGGGTAACAAACTGAAAGCACTGTAAAGAATCGTGTCTTTGAGCCCTTTCTTCTTCACATGCAGAAAATCTCCTCTAGGCCACAGCAAAGACATAAGCAGCAGTGAGTGGTCTGAATGCAGAATGAGATTGGCTTCTTGCTGTATTGGCATGGCAAAGTGGCCAGCTGGGATCCCACTGTCCAGCCTGTGACCACTGACTAATGCTCTCTCTGAAAACAGGTGCTTCAAGTCCATCCTGAAAACAGACGTGTGACTGTAGCACAGCAATACAGAAAATAATGCAGGTAACATCTGAATGATGGACCTGTCATAACATCCTGATGACTTTATTCACATGTTGCAGATCTTAAGAAACATGTCTGGCCATGCCATTACACAGCCAGCTGATATGCCCAGGTAGATTGCTGTCCCCTTTTCTTTGCCACTAAGACTTAACCTTCTGAGCACCAGCATCATCCAGGCAGAGTGTCAGTTTTCTCTCAGTATGTATTTTTCTTTCCAGGTAATGACAGGGGCTGTAATAGTAGGAACTGCCAAATTTACTAGGAGAGTTTGAAGAGGATGTGTCATTTAGTGCATGAGGAACTGTGTGCTGACACTAAATTTGACACCTGTTAGGAAGTCTTTTCAGCCCTAAACTCTGAAACTTCCATTGCACCCCTGGGAGGTATAAATATAATTGCAGCCTCTTTTCAGAGTGTGTCATAGGATGTCTGTGCTTCCTACAGTGCAGCAGCAGTGGCTTGGGCACTGCACTGGTGGCTGGCTTTGGTGAGGGTCAAGGAGAGAGCAGCAGCAAAGCGTTTGGAACCTGCTCACATCCCTGCTGCTTCTGCTGATTCTCTCTTCTTCTGCACTACAGCACTGGCCACACAGTGCGTTAGAGGCAGAGGGAGAGGAAGCACTAAGTTCATACTTATCAGAGGCCAGCAGCCAGCTGTTCGGTTAAGTAACTAGAAGCTGTCAACACCCAGCACTATTGAAAAAGCAAGCTGTAGTTGTTTTGCCTTCCTCATCTCCCAAGATCATTCATGTGTGTTCTGCCTCTAAGACTTCACTTTGAAATAAAAGGGAACAGTGACAATATTAAAAAAAGGGCAAGATAGCCCTCAGAGCCCACAGAGTGGGACTCTTGCTTGTTGTTCATTAGCTGAGTCGTTCCAAATGGCATTCACCCTAGCCGAGCATGAGCTTACAGACACTTAAAGTTGTCTGTGTGCTGAAAGAAGCAGCAGCAGTTGCATACCTCCTGGTGGTCATCTGTGAGAGGTGGGGCATGTGATGGAATAATGTATGGAAGGTACAACTACCATATGGCTTCTGCAGAAGCTATTGAATTTGGCATAAATCACAAAAAGTAGCAAAGAATTTGTGTAACTGCTAGAGAAGCCAGTCACATCTTTCTGTCCTGGAGGTTGAGGGGAAGAAATAGATACTTACAGTGGTTTCCTCATGGCAACCCCAAAGACACCTCACTAGCATCAAGTGTTGCACTTTCAGATGTCCAAAGCTTTGGAGACAAAGAAGAGAGCCATCGTATAGCGTTTCAGACTTTCCCTTAGCAAATCAGAAGCTATATGCTTTAAATAAATGGTATGGATTTTCTCTTGTCCTTTTTTTATCTCATCAGCAAAACCCTGAGTTTTAGAAAGTTCCTGCCCTGAGTCATAAATATATGCTCTTCCTGTCTCCTCGCTATTAATTCTCTCTCCTGAGATTTTCTTTCTGTGTCGTGGAGGTCAATGACGTCCAAAGACTCCAGTGCAAAGAAAATTACTTCCTTCCTAATTACTTTGATTTCTTTTTTTGAGTCCTTGGGACTTTGTACCCCTTTCTTTGAGGGGATCCTCCCCCAACCTGGGTTTTAGGGGGTTTTTTGTTTCTTTTTTTTTTTCTCAATGAAAACCCAAGAGGGAGTGTTCCTTACTCGCTGATTTATCTCTTACCAGCTATGGGGAAAATCAATGTTTTGGGTAACATCCTAACCCTGCAGAGGACTGACAATAATGGTCTAGTTGGATTTTTCATTATTAAATACAGTGATCATCTGCAGAATGGTGGATGCATCATTAAGAGCTCAACTTCGCTTTGCTTTGGTTATTTGCTTAGAATTTAAATACTGTTCTGAGCTGTATGTATAACATTCTGAAAAGCACAGCAGAGAAGCTAGTAAAATCCCCACCCAATGAACCTTTTTCTTATTATTCCAGAAAATAAGAAAACTGCAGGTTCGGAGAATTACTGAGCTTGAAGGAAACTCCTGAATTTAAGTAAAAAACTTTAATTCTTAGAAGCTGCCTTTAGATCATGTCACAAGTTCATATAACTCCAATTACATTAGTGAGAGGAAAAAGAAAATCAGAATTAATACCAGATTTCTGAGCAGTCTGTCTTGAATATCCAGTCCTAATTGATTCAGGTATAGGCACTGTTAATAAAAGCCTTAACTTCAGAGTAGCATATAATAAAAAGACAGTTTCTTAGATAACCAGGATCCTAAATAAAAAACCCTGTAGTAACACATCAATGTAATATTTCTTGGCTGTCTAAAATAACACATTTATCCTTTTTTTTTCTGCCTACGTTACACTCAAAGGGGTGCAACTGGGAATTGCACAGGCCATAGACCTCAGACACATTCACCTTCCGTTTTGCTGACTGAAGACCTCAAATATGAACTGTAATTGGCCTTCATGCCAGGAAACTCACCTTGTGGAAATGCTTCTCAGACAGACAGCTGCCTGCTTCTGCATTCTGCAGAGCTCATTCCCAGGCCACCAAATCTAGGCTGAAGTCCTGTAACCTCCAATGGATTATAAGAAAACACGTAGCTTCATTCTGACTTTTAAAAGTGGTATCCATTACTTCACATAAAGCCCTAGCAGAAAGCTTTTGTCTCACCACTATTCTCTCTTCTTCTTTCTACCAAGTCCACAACTGTCTGATCCAAGCTTACAGCGTTCTGTAATCCTGCATGAGCACATTGCCAGTAGCTTTGTCTAAGGACGTCCTTTTGCATCCAACTCCCACTAATGGCCTAATGCAGAGCTGGAGGTTTTGAAGATTACTGCACTGACATCAGAAGTGTTTCTCGCTTTGCTATCCATTCGCATCTCACTTGCTAGCAGGAGCCCCTGGCTGTAGGACCACAGAGAAGCTGTGACTTCCACACATTGTGTTACGAGGGCAGGAGAAATAGGTTTATTGACTGCCGGCGGTGTGCATCTGGTGCTTGCAGGTCTCACAGTAAGTTCATGATTAGAAGTTGAGAGAAATGGAGATGCTGCAGAAACACAGACTTTAGCAACTTTTTAATCTGCTGTAATATTAACTGATGAGGTGGGTTAAAAGTTTCCACAGCAGATCTAAAGTTTGTAACATGCACATAATGGAGAATTAATTCATGAAAACATATAAAGGCGGCAAGCAGATTAGTGGGCTTTTTAAATATACCATCATATATTAATTGATGGGGTAACTTGAATGATCCTGAAGTAGCAGCACTGGGATGAAGCATGAGAAAGACAATCATAAGGGAAAGGCATTTGATCTTCTTGCATTCATATAGCATAGAGCTATGAGACTCAGAGGGCTGCCTGATGGCTTCATGATGAGATGGCATCTCTGAGTCCAAATGATACTGTGGCGATGGAGTTGTTGCACAATGGAAAAGAGGTGCCATGAAAAAGATAGCTTCGTGCCTTCTCTTTTTCCTAATCAATGGAATGATTAGGAATGAAATCACATTCAGAAAGAGCACTGCATTTAATGTTTCAGAAAGGCAAGCTGGGTGAGCTGTTTATGCATATTAATTACCCATCATTGCTCATGAACCACCACAATGAAAGCAGTCTAACTAACTGAAATGTGTTAAATTGCCAGTAGATATCACTTTGAAAGCTATTTCTTACTACTTTCTAACCACTTTACAGCTTTAGGCACCTCAGACTTGGTACGTAAAATAACCAGATATTACCCCACAACATGTGTGCAATACAGCCATTGGAAGTAGTGTTGCTCATCCAACTATATGGAAGCAGCATTTATTTTAAGCTGAGTTGTTCATCTGTTTTAAAGTTTTATAGAGTGAGTAAGTGCATGGCTGCAGAATTCGAAACTGCTTGGTTATAAATCTAGAGACAGTAAAGCTGGAAGTCTCAGTGAGTGGCTTCCCTCCAAGCACTTGCCTTTTTATGAATTCCTAAAGAAGAGATTAGGTTTACAGTTAGCACATATGTTCCTGTAGTACATTCTTTGCTTTCTGACTACCTTATCTTACATTTGTGTGCATCAGTCTTGAGAGGAACAGGTTTAGCTTCTCACTCCAACTCAGTTGGGCAGTAGCATTGCCTTTTAAATGGGGTGGAAAATGAGTGCAAAGCTTTCCCTAGACATAGGAAAGATCTGGGCATGCAGCTGTCTTGACGACTAAACATAATAACCACAAATAAAGGTTAAGCTTGCCTACCCCGTACCAGCACTACCTGCCAAAGATTCCCAACTCTTGACCTAAGTTGCTCAAAACACTGATCAACCTGTTTCAGTTAAAATGAGCTAGAGCAGCAAAACAAGGGAGAGTAATAGATCTTTTCTAACCCATTTTGTTGGCTTAAAAGGTAATTAACCTTTAGCTGGACCATAAAGATAGTCTTCAGCTGGTCCTGTTTTCCAGATAAAAATGAAAGGCTTTTGTCTAAAAACAAAGTTTGTTTTCAAAGTTGAAATATGCTCTGTTGAATAGTGAACTTGATGATGCGACAACTGAAGGGATTTATCCATTCCTGAGTGAAGAATTTTGCTTCCATCCATGGAACTGTGGTTACCTCAGCCTGCCATAAAACACCTGTCTGTTATTTGTCACTCATCCTTGAATCATCAGTAGGTAAAGAAAGGTGCTAACCTTTACTTTATGACTTCAGGCAAGTTCAGAGACAGGGAAGGGGAAAAAAGAGTGTGTAGAAAGTCCCTAGAACATAGAGCCAAGGAAGAGTGGCAGCAGGGTTTGTAGCAGAGGTGTCCTGCTGAAATTGGATGCAAGCAAGAGGAAAAGCTGGTTGCATGGACAGAGGGAATGAGATGAGAGGCACCAAGGACAGGGAGGAGCTGGGTGCTTGTGAATGATTATGGGGGGTGAATAAATGGAGCCTTCCTTATTGCTCAGCTCCATGCAGGGAGGAGATTAACAAAGTGAGAAGTCTAAGGAAACTACCCAAAGAAGCTCTCTGCGGTGTCTCAGAGCAAACCCTTGGGGTAGGCTGCATCCCAGAGCAATCAGGTGGAGATCGGGAGGAGAAGTCAGTGTCCCCAGCAGGATCACCAGTATGTCTAAACACAGACTGGGTTAGTGAAGATGGAAGGTGAAGACGGTGGGGGGAAGCCTTTACTCT
>JANHGB010052894.1:0-13325 GCA_026283785.1 Coracopsis vasa
TGCTCTAGTGGAAGGTGTCCCTGCCCGTGGCAGGGGTTGGAGCTGGATGAGCTTTAAGGTCCCTTCCAACACAAACCGGGCTGGGATTCTGTGATCTGTGTTTAGAGGTGTGAAGACCACAGAAATACTCCATTTGCAGTGAATGTCATTGAAAGACCATGGACAACTTTCCTCAGCGTTCACTGGCCTCTTAGCTGCTGTAATTCCATGTATCAGATATATCCGTTGGATACAAGTTGGGTTTTTGGAGAGCTCAGCATCCTGTCAAAGATAGGAGTTCCAATTTTCTTACTGCTCTTCATTTATTCTTGGCTAGTCAAGAGGAACTCGGTCCTGCAGCCTTTCAAATCAAGAAATACTCTTGAACCCACTTGCATAGCAGCTGATGTTATCCCATACTGAGGTATGAAGGACCATTTGTTTCCAGTCTCACTCTCAGCCCTGTAAAATGCATCTCAGAGAACATAACAGATTGTTAGGCTGAGCTTTCTGACTTGCAGAGAGGATTTTATTCCTGAAAGTAACAAGCACCCAAATCAATCATTCAGCTTGTTAAAGTGGAATGGGAAAGCATGAACAAACCTCTGAAGGTTTTTCTCTTGGTTATATTCCTCATTCCTGCCTGGCTGCTGCTTAAATGACTTGATAAGAATCAACAATAGCACCTCTTCTGCACTCTCTATCAAGCTCCCTGGATGCGAAGCAGTCATTAAAACAAGGTTATTTCTTAATTTACCTGCACCTTGGGATCAATAATATTTCTGATGCAGATCAAAACTGTAACAGAGTGAAGGTGGGGGCAGAACTGGGAGAGCTTTGATGGGCTTGGGAGATAGAAATGTGATTTCAGGTAAAACCACGCTCCAGATTCCATGGGCAGAGCTTGAGCAGTGGCTGGTTTCAGGGCTACAGTGGTCCCCAGTGGGTGTGTGACTGGTGAAAGTCTCTGGGATGGGGAGGGGAGTTATGTGCATGGCAAGGTTGGGCCCGTTTACTTTAGGTAGCAAGGCTGTTGGGAAGAGCCCAGCAGGTAGCCAGTGTTCGGAATGTCAGGCAGGTAAAGTAGCACAAGCCTTGAAGCAGTCGTTTGACTTCACCCTGAGCAAATGGCAATTGGCAGAGCAGCCAAACCAGCTCGGATTGCGCAGGAAACCGGGAATTGCACCAATTACGCCTGGAGGTTACATTTGTTCCCAGGATGCTGTCACCACGCAGCTGCTGGGTTTCTGCCCTTGCAGTACTGGGCTGCAGCGACTGCCTCCAGAGCTCGGGGGTCAGTTTTATCCAGAAGTCTTCAGGTGCTGCTGTTGTACCTGAGAGCGGTGCCAGGCGGAAGGCGCAGTTATTCATGTGTGTGTATGGAGATGCGACAACAGGCAAACCCACCTCTCCGCTCTCAGGAGCTGTGCTTAAGGGAGTTCATAGATTCACCACATGTGATACCTCAGAAACAGTGTAATAACAACACTAAACACTGCCACCAAGGCAGGCAGTGCAGCACTCACAGCCCTGCAACAGCGATCCCTTCCCACGCTCCGCTGCTCTGGTTTGGGAAGCGGAGGGAAGAGGAGCTGTGCTCAGCCTCCATCCGTGCTCCTGTGGATGGGGATAAAACTCTGTGTTGAAGCACAACGAGGGGATTAATCCTGAACGCTGAATGAGCCACGTGTGGCTCATTAGTATGGGTATATTGGTGATATTACTCCAAATCCCTTCAGCTCTCCTAGGAGTGTCCTTGAAGGCAATGTCCCCATCATCCCCTACTGCTACTGCCTGGATTAGTGGCACTTTTCAAGGGCTCCCAGGGCATTCAGCAGATTTGAGGCTGTGCCTTGTCTTCCAGGGAGCCTTGTGGAAACTCCTGTGTCAGGTTAGAAAGGTAGCAGAGGACGTGTTGAAAGTCGACATTTGTAAGACTAGAAAGGAAGGCAGGTAAGAGGATTCAGTCCCCGGGGTCTGGGAATTCTGTTTGTTTGCTTATGTTTGGTTTCAGCGCAAGGAAATCACTGCTATCGCTGCTGGATAATATATTGTAATAATGGTATGAAATTATTACAGTGATGATGAAGATAACTCAGAGGCTCTCAGCTGTGGTAGAAGGCTGTTTAGGTAGCATGCAGAAACATACTGAGAGGCTCATCAGTCATGAAGATCTATCAGGGTTTTGGACAGTGTTCTGTTTTGGGGTTGTTATTAATTGTGTTGGCATTGCTCTTGTTTTCTGCTCCTCCAGAGGTATATGTGGCCTTTATTTTGGTGGGAAAATAACTTTGGGGACACATACAGGCTGTTTACTTGTTCTTATTTATCTTTGCAGCTTGACAGGCACCACAGTGCCTGATCTCATCGTCAGCACACACCACCAGATGTGGCTCCTCTTCCAGACAGACAGTGTCAGCAACTTGCTGGGATTCAAAGCAACGTACGAAGGTAAATCCAAGCCTGTACCTCAGAATTTACCTGGTTTAAAAGGAGCAGGGATGCGATGGGTGCAGCTGTTGGGGAGAAAAGAAAGATGATGCTCTAAATATATTGAAGCTCTGCAGATTTTTTTTCCCTTAAAACTGAAGCTTTGTTCCAGTAAGAACAGCTTTCCTGATTCCTTTTCCATGGAAGCAGGCCGGGTGGGTAATGTTTCGTTGCCATTTCATCTGCTTTGTTGGAAAAGAAGTGGTGAATTTCAGCTGATGGCAACAGACTGTGTCTGCGAGAGAAAATAGATCAAGTAATGGGTGGTTCCAGGAGCTGGGTGGTATCGACTGCTTTAAACTTTGCCTAGCCTGGAGTAGTACAAATGAAATAGAAGTTAGTGCTGGGAGTTTTCAGAAGAAGCTCATGAAGTGCATTAGGATGTGAATGCTGGAGTGTGTCATAAGCCTCTGCTTTTACTGCTGTCATAGGTGTTTGCAAAATTAGAGGACGTGGGATGGAGAAGTATCCTGGGGATTCAGGCTGAAGCTTTTCTTAGGTTCCTGCTTTGAGTTTCTGGATTTTTCCAGATATTCCATCTCGTGTCTCCATATTTGGGGTGAGCACCAAGGATGGCTTCCTCTTCTGGCTCTGATGCCTAACAGTCAGCACACAAACCTTCACCCAGACGTGGGGCTGATCTGAAACATCTGAGTACCAGCAGCTTCCACTGACATCAGCAGTAACATTTAAATCTGCTCCTTTCAAGGGTCCTAAATGCACATCAGTGTTCCTTCATTCCTAAAAAGGTTTCTCTGGAATGTACCATGTTTCAGGGAAGTATCAATTGTGTTCAGGCCAGGACCTGCCCATCGTAGTGCTGCTGATGGATGCTAAGTTAGGAGTCTGAAGGGACCTGACCTCCAGAAAACTGAACTGGACTAAATGCCAGCCTGTCCACTCAGGCTGAGCAGTACCTTGGAGGGGGGACTGGCTCATGATGCTGGGGTAGTTGAAGGATGGCAGGACCAGGTCAGCAGAAAAGGCATAGAGGGGGACAGATAAGAGATAATGACATTGAAAAAGAAAGGCAAATCCAGCCAGATTGTCCGTGGACCATCATAATGGTACTATCAGTCTCAGCGGCTGTGAGTGCTCCAGCATGAAAGCTTTGCTGTCTGCAGTGCTGTGCTGTCTGTCTCCTGCCACGTCTGTCGGTGGGTGATTGCTGGCAGCTTGGCAGCACGTGCTGCTGCACCCAGCCCTGCTGTGGTGGGTGGAAGCGCTCTCCAGCTCTGCTTTGGGATCCTGTCTGCTTTGTTAGTGTCATCCCAAGGGCAATGTGGGCATATTCGTTCAGTCTTTTGATAAATCTTCAGTTTACCCTATACTATAGTACATAAAGATGCAAAGCACATGATTTAGGGACTTCCTTACACTGTTGTTCATCTTCTGTGAACTCTGGATCTATGAGGAGCGTGACTTTTCCCTCCTCTGACTTGCCCTGGTGTTATTAGTACTTGATCTATAGCAAGGCTGAGCTGTTCTTGCTCCCTCTGACCTCACCACTGGGTTTGGGTATCACCATTATCATTCATGCTTTGGAGTCCTGTTGTATGGAGGTACCAATGTCAAATGTGCTTCTCCTTTCCCTACTTTACCTGTGCTGCTGCTGCCTGTTTAGCTGTACTCTTCAGTGTCCATAACCTCCTAGAGAAGGGAAAAAAGGGAGTGTTCTGGCTCTGCTGGGCCCTGGTGAGCCTTACAGGAGGGACATTTCCCCGGGGAGCATCTGTGCTCTGCATGTGTTAGGGGTAGAGGCTGCTCTTTGCCTGTCGTTCAAATCTCTTCTCTTTTTCTGGCCATCTCCATGGTTTTTTGTCCAGCACCTCACTGACCTTGAAGAATGGATTTGTGCATGAACAAAGAAACACTCCATGCCTGAGGCCCGTGCTGGTGCTATCCTGAGGTTAAGCAAACCTCCCATCAGCCAGGCCATAAAACTCTCTTAGTTTTTGCAAATGCTTTGAGTTACAAAGCAAGAGACGTTTAAGTAAGAGGCAATTAGCACTTGCCAAATACATTATGAAATTATATACAACTTACTAACAAGTTTCAGTATCAGTTTTATGGCCATGCTTCTTCCTAATTGCGAGAGGAAAATTACAGCTAATGGAGCTGTATAAAGCCAAGACCGAAAATCTGCCTAGTACAAGGGCAGAGTATTGCTTATAGAGTATGTTTAAATAGCCATCTATCCTAAAACATATGAGTTTTAGTGTTCATTGGAAGTGCAGTGCAATCATAAAGCCTGTTGCTGGGGCTGAAGCAGTTATGCCCAAGAGATTTATTGATGCACAGACTCAAGGACCTGTTGGAAGGACCATGCTGAGGAGGGCAGTATGCCATCACATCTTTAATGGAGGGTTCCCAAGAAGAGGGAGCCAGCCAGGTCCTTCTGCTTCACTTCTGAGTAAAGGGAAAGGAAGAGGACACAAAGCACAAGGTATCTGGATTCAGATTTATCCAGATCTGCACTGCAAGATGGGATGTGTTTGGAAGAAGTGCTCAGTGCGACAGCATTGATTTTCAATTAAGCCATGTCAGTCTTTACCAGCTGAGGATCTGGCTCATTAATGTTCATGAAGATTACTTCTAAATCTGCCATGTCTCAACTGCAGCCACTTTTATCCTTTTAAACAGACATTCTCTCATAATGGTGAACAATGGCTTGGGACTTCAGTGCTTGTCACAAGAAATTTGTATTAAGCTCCACTTTGCTAGAAGAGTCTTTTCTTTCTCGCAACTACAGCGACCTGATTGATGCTGCGATTTCGTGCTTGGCTTATGAGAGGGTGCGCAGCCTCCTGGGGTCTTCTTCTCCCTTCTTTCCTTTAATCTCAGTTGGCTCCTTCCCCTTGGAGCTGATGCCTTCCACAGCCATGGAAGTGGCTCTTCCAAAGTTCCCAGGTCAGCTGCGCTCCCTGGCATGCAGCACTGCCTTGGTTTTGCCTAGTAAAGTGCTCGCAGGTTTCACCAAGAAGCCCGGGTAGCTTTCATTGGTTACCTGTAGTTATTATTACTTACTTTGTTAGGTTCTCCATTACCAAACCCCCCAATATTGTTGATGGTGGAATTCTGTCAGAAAACTTTTAAGTGTTCGTATCTTTCCTGCTCTGCTTTTCCATTAAATGTATTGGCTCATGTCATAAAACACGAGCGCTGAAATACTGCTGAACCAACAGGCACGAAGGCTTTTAGCTTATGATGGGTTGACTTGAACTGCTCCCAGGGTCACATTCCTTGTATTTAAATCTTCTATAAACCTCAGCAGGAGTGATTTGATGTTATGCCGTAGGGTTTTAATGAGCCTGCTGGATTCAGTTTGTGCATTTACCCTGCACAAGGGTTTTAGATCATAGAATGGTTTGGTTTGAAAGGGGCCTTCAGAGATCATCTAGTCCAACCCCCTGCCATGAGCAGGGATACCTTTCAGTAGACCTGGGGATGTGGCAAAGATAAGCAGAAAGGACCTTTCCTTCTCAGCTTGTCCCCTCATCCTCCTTAGAGGATTTCCTCTTTAGATCCTTTTTTCCTCATTGCTGGAATCACCAAAAGAACTAGGCAATAGAAACACCCTGGGCCTGGTTCCTTCGGATACGTACCTAACGCTGGTAGCTCTCAGTAGTTTAAGCAAAATTAATACAGGTATGAAATAATGTGTGTGAGGTTAAGTATTTTCTTGAGGGTCCTTTCTGCCTGGGGGTAACATTTGGTGGTTTCCTCATGCGTGGTCTCTGAGTGCCCACAGATCCCACATCTTACGGGTGTTTCTTCTGGGAAGCGGAGTTTTCCTGGTGCGGTGCTTGCTTGCAGCTCCAAACCTCTCGTTTCGCTCCAGAACCGAGTCAGGCAGGAATGGAAATTCCCACCAGACCCCAGGAGAAGGGTGGCCTACATCTGGGGTGCCGGTGGCGCTGCTGTGCAGATGTGCATGGGAGGTTCTTGCTCTCATTACTCACACTGGAAGTGTGGGCTGCTGCCTCTGCGCTGAGCAAAGGGACCCAGTTTCCCACCCACCACCAGAAGACAAATAGCATAAATAGCTGATGAAAGAATTCTGGTGAAACACCTCCTGTTAGAAACTGCTGTTTTGTCAGACTCTCATCTGCATGATATAATATTTGATGGAGGAGTTCTGAGAGACTCCTGTCGACTTGTTTCATTTTACTAATGTCAAAATACTTGATTTAGATGTTCTTGTTTAGTTTTGACTTTTATTATTCTAATGTGGAAGTGATTTTACTTGAAACATTGATCAGGAGAAATGTTTCAGCCTTATTGAAGGAAGGGGGTTTGATATTTCTGAATCATTCATTTTGGGGAGTTCTGCCCTGGAAATATTTCATTCATTTTCCTACGTATGAAAAGAAATGAAGGAGCCAGGGGATTCTCTGAGGACAGAAATTCTGTTTTCTGACCTCTGTGCTGGAATCAAACCTGCTGCCTTTGTTTGCCTGCTGCTAACAAGGGCATCATGTGCACAGTGGAGAATGTGAGCTCTAGTTCTTATTTCTCTCCCATTCTTAAACCTGTGATTTCACTCTGTAGAGGTGTTCCAGCTGGGTTCATGCAGTGTGACAGAAAAGGACTCCCCAAACAAGAGGGGGGGGAGGAGGCCATTCAATCAGTACCTTGGGAGCACTTGTGCCACCTTTATTCCTTCCCAGCAGAGGGTCGAAGGGGCTCATTTTCCCTGGTGGCTGTGTGTTGTCTCAGTGTCTGGTCCTGAGCATGTCCTCATTTCACAAAAGCAATGAATTCTCCAAACACTTGTGGCTCCCTTTGGCTCCTGTGGTAGCTGGAGCTGCTTTGCCTGTTGGTCTGCAGCCCCTGGCTGGAGTTTCCATGGCCACTGATGCAGGCTTAGCCTTGCTGAACCTAATGGCAAAACTCCCACAGGCTTTAGGGCTCCCTGCCTGGAGTCAAGTGCAGCAGGAATGCGGTGAGTTTTGAGCCTCTGAATGTGGAGGTGTAGCCTTCTGCTCCCCATGGCTCCATCAGTGCCGGGTACAGGGTGGGCTGGGAGGTGACCTGTGTTAGCTTCTGACGAGGTGTCAGCAACCAGGGTGCTACCAGGACATTGAACATTCGCTTCCCGTGGCACCCAACGTCACAGGCTGCAGTGGTGGCAGGAGCTGGAGGCACTGGGTTCTGGGCACCCTGCAGGACAGCTCACCATGGGTGCTGCTTGCTCATCCTGTATTTCCGCACTTCAAGGTGTGGGAAGGAAAGGAATAACAAAAATCAGCATTTGAAGGCTGCTGGCTTGCAGCAGAAAGTGTTACCAGTTTCCTGTATCTCTGCCAGGACACAGTGATGGATGTTTAAGCCATGCACACTACCCTTTGATCCCCCCCGTGGCAGGAGGTTGGAACTGGATGTGCTTTACTGTCTCTTCCAACCCAAACCATTTCATGATTCTGTGATACATAAATGCTGGCCAACTGTTTTCACTGACAGGCAAAAAGAGAGACCTATTTCCTGATAACTTTAGTATTAATATTAATCTATGCTAAATTATTTTGGGGATGCGTCATTACCTGGCAGTGACATTTTAGTTCAGGATGCATGCAGCGGTAGCAGAAGCTAGGTGCCTTGTTGTGACTTCTATTCAAAATACACCTGTATCTAAGTTGCCTCAAATCAGAATAATAATGAGGTGCTTGTTGTTACTCAAATCAACTCGGAATATTAGATGGAGTCATGCAAATCTTGGATTATGCAGTTTTCCTCTGTAAAGCAAATGTCATAAAAGAAGCTTCCAATTTGATGTAAGAAATTGAAAATGGGGAGAAAAGACAGTGAGGCTGATCATAGATGATGGGGGTAGAAACTAGAGAACGTGGAAGATGAGATGAATGTGAGGCAGATAATGTGGGAGCACTAAGGAGGCTGTAAAGGAATGAAGCTTTGCAGTGCAGTGGTACAGAGCAGGGGGCCCTTTTGAGATGAAATTGGACAGAGCAGAAGATAACAGAAAATTGTGTTCATGATTTATTTGAAGTCAAAATACAAGTGCAGGGAGAGATTAACGGTGTGTTTCTGTGCAGGAAGGTGGCAGCTGCCTGCTTCGGCACCACAGGCAGAAATGGCAGCGAGGTGGGGAGGGAGAGACAGGAGATGTGGGAATCCGGCAGTCACATCCAACTGTGTCCCCTATGCTGGTCTTGTTTAGCGAGACGTGGTCTTCACAAGAGGTCCTTGAAGTGGATGCAGAATAAGATCTCCTTGTGGAGCTGTGTTTTTCATTCAGTTGGGATTAACTCAAGGATCAGGAAGCAGTTAGGTTGTTAGGAGGGCCTCTCAGTGGTAAAATCCATGTGCTATGGCAGAGATCTTGGCTGTGTTCTGTGCTGCTGCAGGCCCCCATCCTATGGAGGACAGTGCCAAGGGGACCAGCTCTCCCTTGGGGATGTGATGCCGGAGCGCTGCCAAGCAGGATGCAGCACAGACACAAGCCAGGTATTGCACCAGCTCTGAGTCAGAGCCTTCCCCCATGCAACTTCTGTTTTCTCTTTTTCAGAGATTGACCAAGGGAGCTGCGGTGATCCCGGGATCCCAGCCTACGGCAGGAGAGAAGGATCCACCTTCCGCCATGGGGACAGTTTGAAGTTTGAGTGCCAGCCTGCCTTTGAGTTGAAGGGCCAGAAAACAATTACCTGCCAAAAGAGTAGCCAGTGGTCTGCTCAGAAACCAGTTTGTGTTTGTAAGTCAGTGAGGAGATGGCTCTACAATACCGTGTGCTGAGGTGGTGGTGTAAAGAGGATGTTTGTGCTCTGCGCTTGGTACCAGGGATAGGGCAGGTTCTTGTGTTCAAATTGCTCTGGAGAGAGGGCAGGGCTTTGATGTCTGAGACAGGAGGCACGGACACGGGCACGCACAGAAGTTAATGTAAGACTTCATTCTATTCCTCCCATTTAATTGTCCTTCATTATCTGACGGTGCTCAGGCTCCCTGCTGCTGGGCCTCAGGTTTTAATTTGTTGCATGAGTTCTCAGCAGAAGCAGGATGTTATGCTCTCACTAGTGTCTTAGGGATACAATTTTCAGATGGAAATGGGAGTTACATGTGCAGTTCCTCTTGGGTTTTAATGTTCTCACTGTCCTTTGAAGATGCACTGGTCAATCTGCTTTATTGTATTGACTGAACCTTCGCTCAGAAACCATGCTGTATTTGGACATTACCAAAACACACAAAAGTATCTGTATTTTCCTCAGTTGGTGATAAGCAAACTCTTGCTTTTGTCTCATCTCTATTTAGTGGGATATATTAAAGTCTTTGAACAGATGCTGTGGTGTAGGGGAGCGAGACTGAACCTGGCAAAATAATAGGGAAGGAAAATTCAGTTGAGCGACAGAGGACAAAAGTGTGGGGAAAATGGGTACATAAACCCCAGAAATGTTCACTTTTAGAAGTGTGTGTTCATGTGAAATAAATAGATAGGCTGGTGTTGATACTGCAGTAGAAAATGCTACTCTGTAGTGTGGCAAGAGTTGATATGTACCGAAGAGATTGCACAGTGCAGGGAGCAAACCTTGTTGCTCCAGAGCCAGATGTGGGCTCCTCAGGAGCTGAGGAAGCAGAGGCTTTAGCATCCCTACACTGGCAGTGTATGGGAGGCTGTGGGAAACAGTCAAGCAAGGGCCTGTCTTTCAAACACTTATTTAAGCTCTCAGAGGTTGGTGGGTTTTTTGTTTCCCAGAAGTTCAGATGAATTTGAGCAGCTGATGGTCTGGTTGAGGTTCTTGCTGGTAATTTGCAGTGAGACTGAACCTATAATTTGTGGCCATTATGGGAGTGTTGGATCATGATAGTATAGAAAGGAGACCTTCCAGTAAAGCAGGATTATTTTTTGGTAAGTAGGTACTGAACTAGGGCATCAAATCCAGCCCCAGTCCACAGTCCATGCACTGGCATGAGTCTTTTAGTTAGAATAATTCCATTGTATTCTGTTCTCTGTGGTCCTCCAGCTTTGGATATTTACAAATCAAGAAGGCACCATGTAGGTAGTGGAAAAAGTCTTTCATGGGCCTCTCTATACCTTTACTTCCCTATCTTTATTCTAGACAGCATCATATTAGTTTGCATGAATCAAGAGAAGTTACACAACAAAACGTGTAACCTGGCGTGAAATCTGCAGTGGGATTAGCAATAACTCTCTGTAAATATTGGGAGACCGGTAAATGCATTGGGCATGAGGTGGGAAAATAAGGTAACCTGATTTATGTGCTGCTGGTTGGAATATGCAAACAATTCAGTGCTGCTGATTCTGGCTGCAAATGCGTGACAAATGCAGATGGAGATTAAACAGTGCACCGTGGTGTATCCTGCTGTCCTGAGCAAATGATTTATGAGCAGACAGAATCTATTGTGGAGAACTCATTTCCTGGGGCTTCGATGAGAAAGCAACACAAACCATTTAAGTAATGCATCTGCTTATTGCAATGGGTTCTTAATTTGTGACTGTGCCTTCGTGATAACAGACCTTCCATCTTCATCCTCTTTGTTGTCATTGCATCCCTTCAACTGTCCAGGGTGAGCATGCAGGGTACTTGAGAAACTTTGCAAGACCTTCTTCGTGCATGTCTTCTGCAAAGCCCTTACTAGGCAAGGTACCCCTGGCCCTGCTGTGTGTGTTCAGATTGTCTCTGATGAGCTGAGATGCCTTGAACAGCTACACTGGAGCCTGGGAGCCTGTAGTACTGTAGCTGGATTGGGTGGCACAATCATCCATCTGTCTGTGCTCTGAGCTTGGTGTCTTGCTTCTGTGCAGTGTGGATGTCTGGGTTGATGACTGGATACTGAAGACCTCTTTTTCTCCCTACTCTGCAACACCTCATAGTGCTCACATCAGCTCTGTAGTTACTGTTGTTCACTCTGACACTTGCATGTTCAAAGTTACAGAACTGTGCTATCTGTCAAAAGCTAAGGCAGTTCTCATAACCTGGGATAACCTGAGCCATTGCTTTCATACAGAGCTATGTTCAGTTTTGAAGCCTTGAAGGACAGCAAAATGGGCTTAGGAGATGTCAGGCAGATAAATGCTACCTAAGGAAAACCATTGTGCTACTTAGATGAAGATTGTGCTCTGATGGTAATAACTCATAAGGGAAATAATATTCAAACTGAAGTCTACAGTTACCTGTGGCTGAGGCGATTATTAGGTTTATGAATGGGGAGCCAGCCCATAATTACAGCTATAACAGGAAGCTGGTGAGTTGTTCAGTTACTGCAGTGAGAATGATGAATAGATAGGTGTGGATAGACGTAGTCGGGGAGCAGGGTGTTTTGGGAATGCCATAACTTCCAGATACATGGCTGGAATTACTGTTTAAACATACTCCTCTATAGCAGGGGAACACTCATTACCTGATTTTATGTGAACTATTGCACTGGAAAGCCCTGCTACAAAACATTCTCTATGACCAAAATTTGTTTCAGGAGGTATATGTTTCCTTGCCAAGGAAACGAAGAGCTAGCATCCCCTCTGCAGGGGATAGTGCTCTCGGAGGGTTTCTGCAGGGCTCAGTAAGTCTTACAAGGTTCTTTGCTACTCTTCTCCAGCAGCTTCCCTTTCCTTCCCTTCCCTCCTCCTCCTCTCCCTCCTCCTGCAGCCCTTGCCCCTGGGGGCCTGTGACCTCCAATTCCTGAGGTTTCTGTCCTGCACCTTTAGCTGAATGGTTGACTCACGCCAAGCAGTGCCGTCACTTGATGTGATAGGTGATCATGATATGAGCTGTCACGACAACAGATATCATTTGTAACCATCTCGCTGAATAAAGGCAAAGCTTTTGCCTCGTTTTACCTGTCCTCTGCCAGTTGGGCTGGGATTGTCCCTTCTGAGACCTGCTGAATTCCTGAGCAGGTTTAGCTCACTGAGCTCAGACTTGCAGACTTCACGTTTTCTGGACCCGTCCCATATTCTGAAGGTAAATAACCAGAGTGAACTAAACCAGCATTTTGTATGCACTGGTCACAGTGCATCAGGCAGACTGGGGAGGGAGGTTTCTGCACTGACCTGAGGGGTGTTTGTTTGGCGTCGCTTGACTGCAGCTCTGTGGAGGCTGGGGATAAATGTGTGTGTAGATGTATATGCACACGTATGTTCATGTGGAGGGGCTGTAGCTTGAGTGGTGCTGCTTCAGAGCACTTCTGGACTCCTCCAGACACTTTATGTCCATTGATGTGATAGTCATTACAGGGCTCTTGGTCATGCTCTGGTCTCGCTTTAGGAGCTTCTTTAGTTTCCAGTGACTTTCTTTTTGTTGTTGTTACCGTAAGTGGATTTTGTGTTATAACCTGCTCAGAGCAGTAGTCGTGCATAATATTCTTCTAAGCAGAACAGAAGGCATTTCCCAAAGCATTTCCAATTGAAATTATGTTAAACGGTGTTTTCTTCTCTGGCTTCGGAGCAGATGTTAAGCTTTCTTCCTTTCTTTTTCACTTGACAACCTCAACCACAGCCCATTTCCCCTGGCCGAGCTGCACTTGGTCACTGTGTTGTGCAGGAGCCAGCAGCAGCACGGTGCCACCACCGCTGCAGGCTGTGCTGGCTCGTTGGAAATGGGGCATTTACTCTCTCGGACAAGCTGAGCTCCAGCGAAAGCCTTTGTGCTGTTGAGAGTTGTCTTTGAGCTGGCAGCAGCAGAGGTTGGCACAGCTCAGGATCCCCGTCACCGTGCAGGTGTGCGGCACTAACACAGTCACAGAATCCCAGCCTGGTTTGGGTTCAAGGGACCTCAAAGCTCCTCCAGCTCCAACCCCTGCCATGCGCACAGACACCTTCCACTGGAGCAGCTTGCTCCAAGCCCCTGTGTCCAACCTGGCCTTGAACACTGCCAGGGATGGGGCAG